>JAKCPB010001497.1:0-73103 GCA_021442155.1 Cymbidium sinense | reverse complement strand
ATCACCTTGCTATTTAAACTAAGATAAGACCCCAGGTCCTCACTTAGTAATAGGTCTTGTTCGACTTCTTTGCATGATAGAGGTCGGTCACACGGTGGTTGATTCCACTTTGGAAGATGTGAGTCCCTGAGCTTTCTTCTTAATTTGATAATTGCAAACTAATAGACAACCCATAGGTTGGATAGTTTCTACTATATGTTCAATAAACTGCCCCTTTGATTTAGTAAATCTAAGATAAGTCCATACTTCTATGGCCCTTCTTTAATGTGACTCATTGCACCATGGGTCCAATCTCATATGTTTAAGGTTAGGATCATGCCCTTGAGGCTTCTTTCCTAAGTGACTATCTTAGGTTTGGATTATGTCATTATGGCCCCTCTAATGGTTGCCCCTTTAGGTTGAGTAGTATCATTTTTGGATAAGTGTACTACTTTTTTGGTATAAATCTAAGGAGGTTCTTTCCTTAGTTCCTTCCATCACAACCAATGGGGTCCACATCCATTCAAGAATTAAATATAAAATCAAAATTGATATGAGTTGCCAAAATCAAACAAAATCCTTCAACATGACCAATAATGAAACCCAATCAACCAATTAAATCAACTAAATCAAACCAATCAAATCAAACTAATCCTAATCCAAATCCTATCAATTCCCAATCTTCATTCATTCCCTTGGCATGATTCAATCCGATTTCCCTTCACATTCTTCATATGAAGACAAACTTTAACCAATCACTTCCAATGAATTCTCATTCATGCTCTTGGAATGATTCAATCATCCAAACTTCTAAACAAGTTAAATCAAATTCAAGAACTCTCTTTCCCTCCCTTGGTATGAAAACAAAACAAATCAAACTTAACTAAAGATTTGAATTCTTGGTGGCCCTCCATTTTGTCCTCCCTTGATATCCATGGCCTTCTTGGATGCCATTGATCATCTCGGTCAATGTCAATATGTGCGATGCACCCCACTTATTATGGGTCCTTTTATTGACCTCACTTTCAAAGTGAGGATTGTTCATTCTGACTCTAGGTCTAGGATTCTTCTAGACACTTATGTTTCCTTAGTGCTAAGAGACTTCTAGTGGCTAAGAGAATACTAAACCCAGGCATAGAGACATTTAAGCAACATGAGCATAGAGCTTAGGATGAGTAGGATTCACCTACCCTAAAGCCTAAGCGACACTAATACCCACCAATTTATTTGAACAAAGACAAATGATTGAAGCTCAACCTCAACTCATCAATTAACCATGATTGCATTTGATTCTGAATCCAAGCTCCAAGCCAAATTAGTTTGAACCTTAACTCAAACCAACCTAAGTGAACCAAACTTAATTCAATTCTCTCAATTCTTCTAATTATTCAATAGATCATATCAAACTATTTGAACATACTTGCAATCAAACTATCATTAGATTCAAGTAACTCAAGTTGACCCATTTGGCCTAAAGAGTTCAAATGAGTCAAAACCCAATCAAACTCAAATCAATTGTAGTCAAAGCCACCAATCAACTTCAAATTCATCATTGAATATATTCCAACCATCCATAGCCTCAATTGTTCCAAATTGACTTGACCAAACCACTTAACCCTAGGTGACCTAGAAGGTCCAATTAGACCAAACTTGAATTGAACCCCACCCACCCACCTTAACCCAAGTTACCCAAAGTGACATAAAGGGATAAATTGGATAAAATTATATTATTAGCCAAATCAATTATAACCAATGACTCTCATCAATCACCAATTGAATATGATCCAACCTTCTTGGACTAATTTGGTAATTGACCCAATTGGCATACTTAGCCCAATTTGACCTAAAGTATAAAATTGAATTAAACCACTCCATAGTCCAAATAAATTCAAATCAACTCTTCCAATCAATCATAAATGATCAATTGAACATACACCTAGCCCATGCATAAGTCAACTTGGCCAATTTTCTCAAATTGGTCAACATGAACCATATAAACCAAATCTAATTCCAGTCAAAATTGAATCAAACCAATAACACTAATTCATTCCAAATGACCAGTTGAACTTAATGAAACCACCACTTTGACCTAATTTGGGTCAAAATGGTCAATTTAGCACCTTGACCCACTTGACCTACATGAATCAAATTAAGCCAAACCCATCCAAACCAAGTCAAAACTCAACCAAACATTGCATGACTCATCCTTGGGTCACCATTGGCCTAGCCAAGTGGACCCAACTCATGGTCAAGCTAAGTTGGGTCAAACCCATTGAACCAAGCCCTTCAAATGGGACAAAATCCCCATTTGGAGGGTGATCCAACTCCCACCTTTCTTGAGATCACTCATGGTCCACCTAAGGAGGAGTGTACACTCCATGGTAGCCCACTACACTCCCTTAGCCTCTCACACACATCCACCTCAGCAATCCCCTGCCACATTCATCCACGAACTTTGACCACATGACTTCCAAAACTTGAGCCAATCTCTTGCCCGGTTCAAGTGGAGAGAGTATACTCCTCCCCATCCATTCAAACCAATTAGAGACCTTCCTTAGAGCATTCCAAGTAGTCTTAGACCATTTCCCAAGCTCCTTATGCACCCCATGTGAGGCCAAGCTCCCTTCAAACCCGAGAGCCTCATCCGGTCCAACCTCACCAAATCTCCACCAAAAATTAACTTTCACTACATCTTCACCACACTCTGACAATCCAAAACAAATTGATTCTCAATCGATTTGACCACTAGAAGGCACCCCTAGACCAACTATAATGACTTTCTCAATGGCATTTGGCTCTCACAAACTGATCGGTGGGGAGGTAGATCGAGAACTTCACAACAAGGCTTCATCTCATCAAGATGAAGCTACCTCTATCGACGGACTGTCGATTTTTAGCTTCGACAAGGTAAAAATTTGGCAACCATAGTTTAGGCCTCTAGGTGTTGTTGTTTTGTGAAGCAAATTTTATTTTTGTGTGATTTCCACTGTAGGATTTTCCTAGATCATTTTGGAGTTATTTTTTCCAACAAATGAGCTCTGATGAGCTCAGATCGAGTGGTGAAAAGTGGACAGTGTTCATCTTTTGGCGTTCGTAGGAGAATGAATCACTAGCCTTCCATTGCACATGATTATAATTAATGTCCATGAGTAATCATGCTAGAAATCTTGATTTAATCCTTTCATAATCATGGGATTAATCTCGACCATCCGATCTGAGATTGGGCAGTTGGGACAAAATCATGTCTACCGCCGCTAAGTTAGAAACCATGTTGGATGTTTTAAGTAACCAATATTACGACACAACATGGAAAGCACTAATATGTTAGCATCCACATGACACCGATAGTTGAAATCGATTAATTAGGTTTTAAATTTTAATTTAAATGGTTAGAAACTTCAAAAAATCATAACTAATTTTAGAAAAATTTGAAAAATACAAATAAACTTATTTTGGAAAGCTTAGATAGAGGAGAATTTAATAAAAAAACACCCAATTAATGCCTAATGAATAGTGCTTAATTAAAGTTTAAAACTTAGGCTAATTATCTTAATTAAGGGTAAATTACTTGGTTAATTAATTCTAAATTTAACATGTTGATTCTATGGGATGTCCTCTACCTCCCATATTTTTCTTGAAATTATTTACCATGTAATTTGGGAAATCCCAAATTTTTAATCCTAAGTACCCCTTCTAAATAATTTAATAATGATTAAAAATCAATGAATAGTGAAATTAAGTAATTAAGGTTGATTAAATAGTGAAAATAGTGAAAAAAACTTAAGAATTAATTAGGATTCCTTTTTCCTAATTATTTTCAAAAGTAGTCCCTTATTGAACTTAATTAACATGTTTTGTAATTAAGGGTAAATTAAGAAAATTAATGATGAAATTCAAGTGAAATTGATTTAAATAACTCAAGTGCAACCCATTAATCCCTTTATGTGTTTAATAACATAAAGTCATGAAAGAAATTATGATTACCCCATTGGTGTGGGGAAATCTTAAGAGTATTTAGCTTAAATATTTTCTCTTCTTTAATTTAATTAAGTCTTAAGCATGAGCTTAATTATATTAGACCTCTTTAGGTGCATTATTGATTTTAATTTCCCAAAGCATATCATTGAAGGCTCATGATGAAGTGGTTAATTAAATTAAAGAAGCTTGGAGAAGGGTAATCAAATTGATGTAATTCATGGATTGAACCTAATTAGTTCATAAAACATACTTAATTTCTTTCCTTAAACATATTAAATAACCAATGTGGGATGGAGTGAATCTTAAGTATCACATCTCTTCTTTAGGTTTTAATAACTTGAATGTTAGAATTAAACCTTATGAAAGCTTTGGTTAGCATTAAGAAATGTTTATTTAACATGATTGTCCTTAGAATTAAATGAAATTGGGTAAGTTATGTGGTAACATTTAATTACTCCCTTTTAATTATTATAAATGTGCATGCCATGTATTTCATGTATTCATGTTTTAAAAGAAAATTAAAATAAAATGATTGCATTCAAATAGCATGAGTTGGATAAATGATATTTTACAATGTGGATATTATCACTAATAATTCTAAAATTAATTTTGAAATTATAAGTTAATGACAAATCAATTAGTTTGAAATTTAAATCAATGTTTACGTAAATACTTAATGAAGTTTTCATTTGATTGTAAAAGATGGCAATGGAACATTTTATTTTTAAGTTTTATGCTTATGTTTACATGTATTTTAATTAGCAAGTATATAGTTTAGACATCTCAGGAGCATGATGCTTTAAGTATCCCCATGGAGGTCTTAGATAATCTCACTTTCCTAGTTTAACAATGATACATACTTGCTTAATTTCATTTATGTGTGTACATATGCTAGAATATAAAGTAAAACTCATTTCTTTATGCTATTAAACTTTATATAAATAAAGGATTTAATATAACCTTTGCATCATTTTGTTTATATGCCTATGTATATGATTATATGTATTTAAATTAACAATTATATAGTCTGGACATCTAGGGAATACGAGGCATTAAGTTGCCCCAATGAGGTCTTAAATAATCTCACTTTCCCAGTTTAATAATGGCACATACTTGTTTAAGTTTATAATACATACTTGCATAAGCTTAGCTGTGGTGAAATCTCCTTTTCTATCAAATTCATGCATCAACATTCATTAAGTGTGCAAAACATGGGTATATTGCATGTATATGCATGTATTAAATCAAATATTAAAGAAATTAAAATCAAATAGTGTGAATATTATTGATAATGAAGAGAATAGTGAATTATTCCTCATGTGATGGTGACTTAATTTCATTAATCCTATGATGCCTTTCATGTTTGAATAAGATTCATTAAATCTAATTTAAATTTAGGCTCAATAAAATTCATAATTGATTTATTAAGAAAATTAAAGCCATAATAACTGACCTTTAGAAAATAACTTAGGTTAGGGATGAAGGAGTTAAGCCTTTTCTTCTCTTTATAATAATTAGATATTAAGTGAGTATTGAACAAAAAAATGAAAACATATGAGTTAAAATCCAATCAAACTACTAAAACTTAAAGTGAAACCATCCTTAATGAATAATTTAAACAATCTTGAGATTTTAGACAATCATAATTAAAAAGCTCAATCAAGACATACCACTCTAAGCCTTAGCACACATATTAGAATATTAAGTCAGTGACCTTAGTATTAGGTTAGGCTAGGGTATGTTATGCTGATATATTTTATTTTGTGATGTAATATTTTAAACTGGATGTTAGGATTATTTGTGTGTATTAGATGTTGGTCATTATTAGCCGAATGTGTTTCATGTAGGAGATTATGTTTGAGGAGCCATCATAATAATAAATAAATATAAATGTTCTTGCTTGCAGTTGCTGCTTATGCCCCTAAGCACAATCCAATTAGGACAGGTGGGCTTGGTTACCCAAGTGTAGGGTGCTAAGTCCAAATATGTGGATATTATTGCTTGGCTTATATACTTATTTAGCTAATATGCTTTGCATGAGTGGTTAGATTTCATTTTCATAAAAATGTAATTTTTTGTAATAGGATTAGTGCTATAGGGTTTAGGATGAGTAGTGGCTAGAAGGTAGACACAGGAGGCCCTGTGAAGCTTGGAATATTTAAATCAAATAAAGAAAGAGAAATAAGAATTGAAGACCCCCCATAGAATTCATTTCATTTATAAAATTTAATTGTAATATGGGTTGTATAAAGGTAAGCTTCTACCCAACTTTTTCTCTTCTTGAGGTGTTCGGCATCTCCTTAACCTTTTTTTATGAAATTTAAATGTTTGATTATTATGTTTAGATTGTGTAATAAAATTGGCATGTTTTCCATATGTTTCTTAAAGTGTGATGACTTGATATATGGCCTGGACGCGGTAGGCTCTTTAGGATAAAATTAAATTTTCTATCATCATTAAAAAATTAATAATTAAATTCTAATGTAATTCATAACCTCACTCTAAAGTCTGGGTATATAAATAAGATAATAAAAGATTTAGAAACCCCTTAGTTGAATGGTTGTAAGCTATAACAACATGCATATCATACTATCTCACTCTTGAATAAAGAGGATCTCCACTCTTGCATGATAGCGGAGAAGCTTGACCTCTAAAAGTCACCCCTTGTAGTGGAGAACTCCTCTTCTCATGGATTTAGCTCACAACTCAATTTCATCATGCATTTAGGCATAATTGTCCAAAGCCATGGTTTAAATAAATATGTCAAAATGATTAAAAGAACATGTACATTTTCAACATTAGTCTAAGTCATGCATGCATACCAAACATTATATAGTCTCTTAGAGAGTGAGTTTAGGATTCTAGCTTCCTTCCAAATTAAATGACAACCTAACTATCTTCCATCTACATAAGAATGACCCACATGATTTTGAAGTGTAGGAGGTGTTAGTTGGTGTCCACTCAGTGACATAAGTCCAAAAGAGTCGAGATGTGCTCACTCTCTCTTATAGAAGTGGACCATTATATCCCATTTTTCATGAGTAGAATTAGGTCGAGCCCTTAGCTTGTGTTAGAGCACCCTAGATTTAGGTTCCAAGGTAGCTTGTTTGTCTTTTGCTATGAGAATAAGTCCTCACCTCTTAAGCATTTCTATAATCTTGTATTGTAGAAATCTAAGTCCTAGCATTCTTATAAAATTTTAACTCAAATAAATAATTTTCTCTTTTTCAAAAATATAAAGTGTCACTATGGGTAGATTAAAGCACTCACTAGGCTTCCTAGTATCATGTGTGCTTCTTACTTATTCTCCTTTAGAATTTATGAAGAAGTTTTCTTATTTGAACTATTTCATTTGATTTCTAATAACAACCAATTATTTGATAGTCTATCCTTGAAATCTTTGTAGACATTTATTGACTACTTTAATCAAGCATTTTTGTTGAAAAATTTCATTTCCTAGGATGTAATTAACTATGAGGGCTTGCCTCCATAGGAAACTAAAGAACCTGGCTTAAATAAACCCTACTTTACTTTATCAATTTAAAGTGGGGGAAAGATCTTTGGTATATTTTAAGACACATCTATCGTAGGAGTCCTTATTAGGTGATTAAGTACATTGTATGGAGATATTTCTACATTTCAAGATAATACACCATATCTCAATGTCACTCGATCAATAATACCTTTTAATGTATCCTACAAAACCAAATTAAAAACACCATAATGACACCATATATTTTTATTTTTTAGCTAGAGATGGAGAGAGAAGTTGAGTTCTTACATCATCTTCTTGCCATCATGGGTAAGTATGAAACTTTCCTTCTTAACATTATGGGGGGTTAATTCATAGTTAATTACCTCTTTTCTAGTAAGAAGAACTCAATTAAAGTTGGCAATTTTAATTGGGAAAAAATGGAGTCTGATCATGATCCTATAGTTCTATCATCTCATGAATATGTTATTCTAGTATACTAATATTGGAGGCTATTGGGGTAATGTTTAGAGAGTCTAGCGTAGCCATGGGTTACCTTATCTCGAGATATCTTAAGTATACTAGAGTTTTAGTGTAAGGGTTGTAGTGTAGGGACATTCACATGGTGAATAGGTAAATAGACTAAATATATGGGTGTTTACATGGAAACAAATTGATTGGACTTACATTTCTTTGGAATGTAGGTTTTGATATATATTATTCTCATGGAGATTGCATAGATTGGACATGCATCCCATATGGATATAGATTGTTCACATGGAAAATGCATAGATTGAACTTACATCCCTTTGGAATGCTAGAATGTTCGTATGGTGAATGTATAGATTTAGCTTACTCCCCTTTAGAATCCATTAGGGTATTCACATGGTGAACATATAGATTGGACTTACATCCCTTTGGAATGCCAAAATTAAAAATGTTATGAACCAATAGATTATGCTTACATCTCTTTGGAATGCCAAAATTAGAAATGTTTATATGGCTAATGAAAAGATTGGACTTACATCCCTTTGGAATGTCGATTAGAATATTTGCATGACAAACGAATAGATTGGGCTTGTATTTCATTGGAATGCCAAAATTAGAAATATTCACATGGTGAATGAAAAGATTGTACTTACATCCCTTAGAAATATTAGAAGGGTATAGATTATTTACATGAATGAATGTAGACTAGACTTTAATCCTTTTGGATTATCATTAAGGTGCTCACATAGTGAACATATAGATTGGACTTACATTATTTTAGAATGCCATTAGGGTGTTCTCATGGTTAACATATATATTAGACTTACATCCCTTTGGAATGCTAGAATATTTGCATGGAATAGATTGGGCTTACATCCCTTTGGAATGCCACAATTAGAAATGTTCGCATGAAGAATGAATAGATTGGGCTTACATCCCTTTGGAATGCCATTAGTGTGTTCACATGGAAAACATATAGATTAAACTTTCATCCCATTGGAATGCCATATAGATATAGATTGTTTGCATCGCAAACGTATATATTGGACTTACATCCCTTAGAAGGCTATATGGATATAGATTATTTGCATGGTAAATGTATAGATTTATGATCATGGTAAATATTAATTTGTGGTTCTATGGGTCAACTATGGTGCTAGAATATCATAAGGCTATCATGGTAGTAGATGTACCAACATTAGAAGGTAGAAATTCATGTGTTAAAACACGAGGTTTAGTGCCATCTATAAGATGGGTGAGTGCAACAACATGTTTTTTGGAATAGTAAAACTAAGTTTGGTTGATCAAAATTAATTTGGCCTAGCATTAGTTGTTATAAGCAGTGACAACATTAATGAAAAGTAAAATTTTTTACCATCTATGTGGTTCATGCACCATGATGCTAGATAAATGTTTTGGCCTTACAATTAATTACCATAAATGGCATAAATATGTCTTTTGATCAACATGATCGTTCATCGCATCACTGTGCATGTTCAACACTACAGCGTTGGTCTTGTGGTTCAAAAATTGAGAGACTAGCACTTCGGTGCTGCTAAAGTAGCGCCATGATGCTTGGGAAAATCTATAAATAGGCAACCCCTTTGGCTGCTCATTTATCATTCTAAAGCTTAGGTTCTATTCTAGAGTTTACACACCCTTTCCTCTTTTAGCATTTATTTCACTTTAAGAAATCCAACCTATGGGTAAAGTATGTTAGCAAGGGAAAGAATAGGTCATATGACACTAATAAGTTTATTAGTGTAGAGGCAAAGGAATGATACCACCACACTCGATACAAAACATCTCATCTTAGAGAGGAGTTTCTTAAATCTAAGTGAGCATTGAGAGGATTATCAATGAACAAGGCGGGAGAAGTTGGCATATGTCAACAACTTGCATTGTTCCTATAGTGCAGAATTATTCACAATATGAAGGAGCACCAAAATAGAGTTTTCATCCGGAAAACTAATAAGTTTTGATAGTAGTACTATTAATACATATCTAAATTTATAAGATGTAATGCATATCAATATCTTTTTTTATTATAATGATCATCTCAATTTTGATGAAAGCCTTAATTTCCTCACTATTAAAAATTCTAATGTTCAGTGGAAAAAAGGGAAGATAAGATTATTAATTTTCCTACCACCATTACTATTGAGGCCAAAAGCTAGCATTTCATTTCTACCAAGTTAATGTGATTAGAGATTTTGAATTTTTTAAATTCAAGAGGTACTTTGGATATAGGAAGGATCATTTATGTTTAATTTGTAATATATTTAGAGGTAGTACTATTATAGGGTATGGTCATTCTTCTCTTATTTTTCTTTTTTTTTGAAGGAGTCTAATGAAGTCTTAGTTCAAATGTCTCCACTAACTAAAAGAATAATTGAAGGATTTAGCTTGAGGACTGAGATGGGAGAAAGCTCATGCACTCCTCAGTCCAAACCCAAATCCTCCATGACCTTAAACAAGCAACTCCAAGAAATTGGAGGATAAATCTTTGGCTTAAGAAAAATGGTTGCTCAAACCCAAAATTGGGAGATAATTTGACCACCATATGGGTCAACAAGAGAGCATTTTCATACATGGTTTAGTTTAACCCAACACTTATTCATATCTTTAAACTAACTTTTTTGAGGGATGAGCTTCTTTTCTTGCATCCCATTATCATTATATGCTAGAACTTTTGGATCAGAAGAAGAAGAGAAGGAGGAGGACAATGAATATGATAATTATTTTGTCCCTTTATTTTTTTATTATTTGTATATCTCTCTTTCCTCTTTTTTCATTATAATAACTTTTTGGTGTTAATAAAATATCTTTATTTGTATGCTTTATGTTTATCTCTATTATGTAGAATGCATCATTTAAAAGCTTAATAATAAAATTTTTATTTAAAATGAACAATATTGAGGGCTTAGCACCTTAGTGTTGCAAATTTGATTACCTAGTTGAAAGACATAAGTTCAAAACCTAAGAACTCAATGCCTCGATGCTACATGGATAGCATAGCGACTCTGTGTCCCGGGCTTAATATTAGAGATATCGCTCCTCGATGTTATATAAGACTCCTTGGAACTATCAGTTAGGTGCTTAAGGTATAATTTTTTGAGAGCACAGTGCCTCAGTACTGAGCTATTAGTGCCATGACACTAAAAGATGAGTGTCTTAAATGTAATTTTTCTGAGAGCGCGTGAGCTCGACACTATTGGATGTTTTCTAAAGTTTAATTTTCTTATGAACTATAGTGCCTCTAGAACACGGGGGCATGGCCTTAATAATTTTATCAATGATAATTTTGGAAAATTTTATTTTAGTAGCTTAACTTTTTTAGTGCTAGTTTCATGGTATTTAGTGCAAAGCACCCTTCTCTCTTATCTCAAATCTAAGATCAATGGAGGGAGAATTTTGTTTCACACTTGAACCAAGTTTGACGGTGGAATGGATTTTAATATTTAGTGCCTCAGTGCTAGAAAAATAATGCTATGATGCTATTCTAAATAGTTCTTAATTTTATAACCTGAGAGGGTAGTGTTGCGGTACTACAAGAGACAAGACACTAAAAAAAAATTACAGTGCTTGGTATTTGGAACCTTTTATACGAGTAGAGTGCCCAAAATATCATTCCCAAGGGATCAACACCTCGACGCTATGGAGCAGAAAACCTATTCTTAAACTAGTTTCTTGGATAATTCAATAATTTTTTATGAAAATTTGGCTAAATAACACTTTAGCAATGCTATATTATACAATATTTTAGTGAGAAGCTCTCTTGTCCCTTATTATCTAAGATGAATGAAGAAGGATTTTCAAGTTAGCGGTGAGGTCTTCAAACTTAACAATTCTTAAGATTCTTGAGCTTAAAATTCTTTCTAACAAAAAGTCTTTCTTACTTATCCAAGATCAATAGAGAGATTTTTCATTTCTCATCGATCCAAGATCGATGGTGAAAATTTTCAAAATTCTCTTTTATGAGAAAAAAATTGTATAAAATAATATTTTAAGAATCTTTACCTAAAGTTAATGATAGCCAGCTTCAATTTTATCTCATGTGAAGAAAACACCCTTGTACAGATCAAGAAATGCACTGTGGAGAGAAAAGAGTGTTGTAGAGTACTTAGAGTTAAGACTAGGAGCAAGCATGGGAAGAGAGGAAAAGATGAAGAAGCCAAAGTGGGTCCCCTCTTTTATAGAGGTTTTAGGTAACCGTTTCTTCTTAGGTAGTTTCTATCCTTAACTACTCCACCATCCCCTAGGTAGTTATCACTATTGGGTATTTAGCTAGAAGGGTTAGTTTTCTTGCTTTTAAACTTAAGGCCATTGCAATAGTGCAACAGATTAACATGACACTCTCTTTTTAAGTAGACAACTTGTGGGGTGATTTGTGTTTCTAGATTATATTAGAGATGATAGTGTTTAGGCACTTTGTGCATAGTATCAAGTTGGGATGTTTCTTTTATTTCATTTTTAGATACAAATAATATCCAAGATTAAATACCATCATTATCTATTTCACCTCATATGTGTTCTTAGGCATAATGTCTCTTCCAAAACTCAAGTATCATATGAAAAAAGATCTTATACTCTAAGAGTGTAAATGCTACAAATGAAACAAGTGCAAAATAAATAATAACTTTGAGAATAAATTACATATAAGATATAATTCTTCAAATGAAATAAGTGGAAAATAAATAATAACTTTGTGAATGACTTGCATCCAAAATATAATTATGCTCTAATATCCTCTAATAATTTTGCATTTTTTTATCATCAATTGATGCATTTTATTTCTTATCACTTATCCACCAAGTTCATTAAGATATTATTTGAACCAAATGTGTTTCTCAATAATTTTTAATATTATATAAGTTTTGTTCAACTTGAAGGGTTAATTGATCATGATTAAAATCGATTATAAATACTTCACTTAGAAATATCATGTTTTTCTTTATGTTAATTCCACACAACATATCCAACAAAAAATTCCTTATAGATTAAGTGATCCTTAGTATCTTGCATTGAGTGGAAATTTCCAATGATACATAATATATACATGGGCATAAAACTTTACTAATGAATTTTTATCTCTTACTCACAAACTCCTAAAAACTTTTTAATTATTTTATATATTCACGACCTCATTTTAGCGCAATCATCCAACTATTGCCCATTTTAAATTAATTATCAAGAAAAAAATTCTAAGATAAGATAAAGCTTTTAGGGATGGTAGCAGTATGTAAAACACACCAATATCCATTTGGGAATTTCATTCTAGTTGCATTTTAAAGAATATGTGATGGGAAAACTATGTTTTCCTTCCTAACCTGGTTAACTGCGATGACAATCAAAAAGCTAAGGTTTGATTTTTAGAGAATAAAAAAAACTTGTATACCCACTACAACTTCTTCATATAGTAGCTTCTTATGTAGACTCGATTGCTTTGTCATACATATGTAAATATCCCCAAAAAATCCTAAGAATAGTAGAACTAAAAATCATAATTAATATATCACTTTAATAACTTGCCTAGTTGACCAATAATATTTTCAAATTTTCTTCTCCATAAGCATAGTTTAAAAGCATTAAATTAGCAAACATAGTATCAAAAGAGTTGATTGACTCCATGTAGGCCTGAGTATCAAAAGTTGTCTTCTCCTTTCTTATCTTTCAATCTATTTCCTAGCTATGGCAACATCTCCTTTCTCAAAAATTGAAGAGAGAGAGAGAGAGAGAGAGAGAGAGAGAGAGAGAGAGAGAGAGAGACTAACTCATCATTCATAATTTCTTCTAGTGAAACTATAACTCATCATTGAGAGAAAGAGACATGCAAAGATTTCCTAGAGTGGGAATGTGTGAAAACACTTTTCTACATGGACAATAAAGTAACCTATAGTACCCATAGCTTGAAGCAACAACTAATAGTTGAGGCCCACTTTCTTTCCTGGTGGTGAGGCTATAAAGCAAAACTAACCTTTACTTGAATATTTTTTTCTTGTTCAAAAAAAAAAGAAAAAAAAAGTAGTAACCATAACATAGGATATTAATGTCTGCTAAGCAAGGGAATAAGCTAAGGTAAATGGATTTATCATTTAATGCATAATTAGAGGAGAAAGTTCTTTTAAGATAAAGAATTTGAATCATATATTTTATGATTTATCACTTATCATTTGAAAAATATATAACGAAATATTATTTAAGTGTTAAAAGTTATCAATTTTGAAGGGGCAAGAAATAGTACAATCTCTCATATACTAGATTAATAATCCCTCATATATTGAAATGCTTATTTACAATCTCTCATATATTTTAAATAGATTTTTTTACCAATAATGGGATGCAAAAAAATTTAGATGTTTTGGAGTACTAATACTAGATTAACAATAAGTTATTCTCTCAACTTAGTGAAATTATATTTCTATGAATTTTATTTTTTCACTTGAATTAACTTCTTATCATGGCATCACATTCCTAAAGATCGTTGACCAAGATGGATTAGCACATTTTAGCCTACATGTGCCAATATTAGATTTATGATTGGTTTATAAAGTATGTTTTCATTTACATAAGAAGTGAATTTATTTTAAAAATCTTTTAAGTGACTTCATCAAGTATACACATCAATTAACTACACCTTCAAATTAAATTAAAACTATATGTCATTAAGAGTATTATTGACATTTATCATTATAGTTATATATTATCAAACATTATAGGAATGAACCTCTTCAAAATGTTATGGTATCATACCTAATCAAGCTAATCTAAGACTTTGTAATATATAATTCATATAAGTCAAATTCATTAGATCATTAGTTATTTATACAACACCATCTTTTATGTTAATACTTGTAATAAGTATACATCCCATCCCTCTTATTATGTTTTCATTAATTTCTTATCTTATTTTTTTCTTGGAGGTTATGTTTCATTCATATTCATTCAAATAAGTTCTTCTCTTATAAAATGCATACTCTTATAATTATATGTTTTGTTTTTGCCTAATTAAATATCATAGCTTGATAATTATAATGAATAACCTTTGTAAAATTTATCTTTTCTATAAAAGTATTTTGAAGTGATTAAGCCTTAGTACTTTTTAATGATAATGTATTACATTTTTCAAGGTAAATTGAGGAAGATTATTTTTCTTAGATGATTTCCATAAAATCTAACCTCCTCTCATAGTAAGGACATTTACACTAGTAGAATTAGGGTCCATTTAGGGTAGCTGTAGACATCTAAAAAAGCTATTGTGAAGCTGCTATAAAAAAACTATGGTCAAAAAATTGTTGAAGCTAATCCATAATTTTGTTTGAAATATTCAGTTTTGAGATGATATGTTGCAGTTGTTTATGGTAAAAAGACAACAATGCTCTTATATACATTGTATTTTAAATTTAGATAATATAACAATCCTCTTGTAATATGTGATTGTGATTAACAATAATTTTGACAAAAAGTATAAAGAATTTTTTTCAAATATACTTTATAAAAATAAAATTGTAATTTCATTTTGAAAATCATTATTGACCTCACTTTTGAGTGAGGTTGATAATCATCTCCATAGACCTAGGATTTGATTTAGGCACTAAGGCTCTCTTATAAATAAAACACTTCTAGTGGCTAGATGAACACTAATCCTATGCTTAGAAGACTCATAGAGTTCAACCTTAGGGTTATACCCTAACATAAGTTAGGCAAGACCTACCTACCCCAAACCCGAACCAACTCCTCTACTTAATCCAATTCTCCAACCCAAAGCCAATTAATTAAAATCAAACACCAAGACCAAATGATTATAAACCCAATTTAACTCATTAGGGCTCAATTTGACCAATTGGCTAGGTTGACCTAATATGACCCATTTGAGCTTAAAATGGATAAATCCAAAATTAATTCAATCTATTCAAAATTGAACTCACCAAAGCTCTCTTACAACTCAATTGAATCTAATTGAAGATGGATTATGATCCAATTAAACAAAATTGAATTAATTTGGCCTTTGACCCAAGTTGACCCAATTAAACCTTATAGGGCCAAAATCAATCCCACTTGATTTAAGCCAAATTGAATCAATCAAAGCCTCATGGAAAATCTAATCACTTGAACATTACAATTGACTCCAATAAATCCAATTCGATCAATTGTTCCACCTAACCCCATTTACCACGAAGTCTAAATTGAGTCAAAACTCAATCCAATCCAAATTGATTCAATCAAAGATACAAATCACTTCTAAGTTGATCATTAAACATTATTCATCTCATTTTTGGATGTGGTTAACATCATCCCTAAACTAGTAATCCTAAAAAAATCATGAGCTTAAGATTGGGTCATAATGGTGATATTTCTATCTCTTAGAGTGAAATAATAAAATATTTTTATCTCTAGCAGATTGATAGATGAATCACTTTGAGCTTTTTTAGCTCAAATTAATGAAGAAAGCTTTAGTTTTTTCAAAACTAAAATGTACATCATAGAGTAAATCTAATTTCAAGGGTGAACCCATTGCAATAACTTATGACTCACTCAAAGTTGTCTGGACGTCTAGCATGTTGGTCAATGATTTTATTATAATTGGAGATCATGTTTATTCCTCTCCGTGCTATAAAGGGCTAAGTTGTAGCTGACTTCTTAGCAACACATCCTTTACCTGAGGGTTCTCATTTAAATGATAATCTTTTAGATGAATAGATCATGACATTAGAAGGTGAACCTAATGCCACTTGAATTATATTTGATGATACAACATCATCAAAAGAAAAATAAAGAATTAAAATTTTTTATCCCAAGGAAGGCAGAGATTATAGTGATTTTCATGACCCTAGATAAAGGAAAGATGAGGTACTCTTATCATTTGCCAAAGAAATTACATGTCCAGAAAAAGAATCTTTTTTCTACAGAGGTCCACAATCAAAACATTCTATCTCATATAGATTTAGATTACTTGAATAGAAAAAAATATAAATGCAAAGGATAGCCACTCTTGCAAAAGTCAAGAAGTGTATATGGAAGGCAGCCATTCATTGACTACATGAGTAAGGAAAGGCTTCATGAAGAGAAGTCACTAGCAAATCAAATAATGAAACATGCCTAGTCCTATGCATTAATTAATAATGTGTTGTGCTATAGATCATTCGATCAAATGAGGCTACACTGTTTAGAAAAATAAGGAGCCCATAAGATCATGACTAAAGTACATTGATTATGTGGTGTTCACCAATCCAAACCTGAAATTGAAAATTAAAATACTTAGATATTATTGACCAATGTTAAATGTGTGGAAACTACACATCATTGTCATCAATGCCAAACACATGGTGTAGTGTTACATTAGCCTCCTAGTACTAAACGATTGCCTCTTGACCCTTTGAGTTGGGGTGACATCATAGGGCCTATTGACCTATTGAGGATAGAGTTGGACCAACCCTCCCACCTTTCATATTAAAGGAAATTATTAACATTAAACTCAAAATGGTAGAGTCAAACTACCACAAATAACACTAAAAAGAAAAGGCAAATTGCTCATTTTGAGCCATTAAGAAATTACCTTTTAATTCAATTCATAGCAGAGGAAACAATAAAATTCCACTCATCTTAAAATTTTAATTGAGGTGTATTTGCCCTTCTTAGAGAAGTTTCTTGCAAAATCGAGCATTATAATGCTCTATAAAAAAGTAGAAGGAAAATGAAATGAAATGAAAATGAAAATTACCATCAATCAATTACATTATTTTATAATTTTCCATCTTCAATTATAAGCGACTTCGATGTGGCATTCCACTAAAGAAAGCTAAGATTATCTTCTATGATGAAGATATACTACTAAGAACTCATCAACATCTTGTCAATATGAAAAATTCAAAAGAAAATCTCCATAATGTTTGTCGATCCGTGATGCATTGGTCAACACAATCATAGAAAAACATAAAAGTGAATATATAAAGGCCCAATTCTAATCTAATTCTGATGAGATGGTGTCATGTAGATTCAATCAAGAAGAGAAAAGACTCAATAAAAGTTTAGTCTTGGAGACTTACCTTGAAAAACTTAAATCACAATCATATTGTTGATTGAGGATAATAATTCAAACATAGAAGAAGAATCTTAAGAATTCAGAAACATCTTTAAAGATCTTAGATGGTCTTATCCAAGCCAAAAAAAAAAAAATGAAATGAAAGAAAGAAAAGAAGAAAAAAATAATTATTATTGAAAGAATGTTTATATCCATTATGTATTCATGAGTGTAGAGTATTTAGAAATGTCATTTTGTGTCTAAATGAGAATTATTAAATCTAAAAATTGAGGCATAAAAGAAAAAATATATAAAAGTTTAAAATTTGTTTAGTGTGTTATCAAATCTTTCATTCATTCAAAGAATTAAAAAATGTCTTACTAATTGATGTGATTACTCAAAATAAGATAAGAGTGTAAAATGTGGTATCAAATGTTATATTCGACAAAGAGTTGAATGCATCCAATGTCCTAGAAAATGTTGTATCTAAGAAAAATATCAAATGTAATGTTTTACAAGGTGTTGAAATGATAGAGAAGAAAGAAAGAAAGAAAATAAAGAGATGGAAGGACTATATCCAAGAGCATAAGTCTTAATTTTGAGGATGAACATTTTAAATTTAAACTCTATGATTAAATAAAAAAATAAATTTAGAAGTCAAGAATTCCTACTTAAAAAATAATCCTTTCTTTGATGAGTGGATATTGATGACTTAATCAAGACTGGATTTTCTTTTTAATGATTACTTTATTTGAAATAAAATATTCTCTAGATATAGCTATTTATAAACTCATACTTGATTCCATCAATAAAACTAAGTCATGAAGTGTATGATTGAAACTTGAAAAGATGTTTCAAGACTTAGTCAAATGATAAGAAGAAAACATTCTTCTTGGATGTCTAACATCATCTGAAAATAAAAAAAGAAAGAGAAAGAGAAAGAAAAGATCAAATTTGTATGTAATCTAAATCTTGATATTAGACAAATCTTTATCTTGAAGATGATTACTTTATTTCAAAATAAAAAGCTTTATGCAAGAATATCCTCTTAAGGACAACTTATCATATTGTAATCAAGACAAGTCTTAGATGAAAACATCTTCATTCAAAATCATCAAGATATTCATGAAGGTGGATCATTCAATAAAATATTAGAACAATTTATTATGGGTCATGATCAAGATTTTTGATAATCTTGATCAATGAATGTTATATTGAAGAAATATTGCTAAAAAAAATTTTTAAAGATACCTTTGAGGTAATTTTAGAAACTTGTATGGAATTTTGAAGGAAAAAATACAAATAACAAAATTTTAAAACATTTATGAAATATCATTCAATAAAATTTAAAGAATATTTAACTTTGATATTTTATTTAAAAATTATCGAGAATATTAATTTGTTTAATAATTTAAATCATTGATTTGTAACTCAAAAAAATATATCTTTGGGAGAATAGAGTTTTCTTACCTTGATTCTCTTTCACTTTTAAAGATTTAAAGGAATCTCTTGATCTTTATTGAATCTAAGAGAACCTTATAATAGTTTCATGTGAATAAAAAATTAAATACATATCAATTGTATGATCGACTTTAGTCAATAAAAAAATAAAGAACATACCATAAAGGTTATTCATACCAATAAAAAAAATTCATTTATGAAATTGTTTGACTTTGGTTTTTCCTAAGAACTAGAAAGTCACATGCAAGCTCAAAAGGTAAAATTCTTAGGTTAATATCATATGATGTCTTTTAAAGTGGATTAGACATATAACGACCATATGTAACTTTGAGATAAAAAAAAAGAGAAGATAAAAAAAATGAAATTCTATGCTTATGTCATTGGCATATTAAACATTAGCCAAAATGTACCCAAATCCTTCATAAACTTCAACTCTATGAAACCTTCCTCATCAAACTTATGAAATGGAAGCAAACCTTTAGACATTCTCATAATTAGACTAATCAAGTTAAGATTAAGTCTATATGACTCTTGCTTATTAGTCAAAAAAACTTGAGGATTAGAAATTAAGTCACTAAGACCTTTTCCTCATTTAAGACTTGAGGATTAGAAATGTAATCTCTTTATGACATCTTTCTTATACATATCTTGAGTTGAGTAAGCCCTCTATGGCACCTTTCTCATGTCTTCCCTATGAGTTTAGGATAAGCCTTTGTGCACCATTCTCATAAGCAGTAAATTTTTTTTGGCATAACTCTTTCTTTCTATAAGTTTGGAGTAAGACCATTTATGACACCCTTCTTATAACTTCTGTGGTTTAAAGCAAGCCATGCATGTCACCATTCCTATTATTCACATGATAAGATTATTAAGATTCCTTTCCTATCAAAATAGGTTAGAGATAAAGTCATGAAGACCTTTTCCTATTAGCCAAAATTTGAGGATTGGATTAAGTCACCAAGACCCTTTCCTCTTCTTTAGCTATCTAATTTGGATTAAGTCATTGATAGCTAACCATATAGGTGTAAGTCCTAGAGAACACATTCTTTTAGATGATAAGGTTAGAATAAAGTCACCATGACCCCTTTCCTTGTTATATAAGTTATTTAGGTTAGGAACAAGTCATGAAGACCCCTTTACTATTATCCAGAATGTGAGGATTGGATTAATTCATGAAGACCCATTTCCTCTCCTTTAGCTATCATAGTTAGATTAAGCCATTGAAAGCCTCACCTTAATAGCTAATAATATAGGTGTAAGTCTCAGAGAAGGCATCCTTTCAGATGATAAGGTTAGGATAAAGTCACCATGACCCCTTTCCTTGTCATATAGGCTATTTAAATTAGGAATAAGTCATGAAGACCTATTAACCAAAATTTATGGATGGGATTAAGTCAACAAGACCCTTTCCTTCTCTTTAGCTATCTAAGTTAATTAAGCCATTCAAGGCCCTGACCTAATAGCTAATCAAATAGGAGTAAGCTCCTCAGTAGGCATCCTATCACATAGCAAGCTAGGAGGAAGTCATCAAGAACCCTTTCTTATCAAATAATACTTAGATTAAGAATAAGTCATTAAGACCCTCTTCCTTATTATAATTACTCAAGAAAAATTAAGCCATTAATAGCTAATCATAAAGGAGTAAGTCCCTTAGTAGGAATCCTTAGAAGGTTAGGATAAAGTCATTAAGCCCCTTTCCTTTTCAAGCTACCCATGTTGGGATTAAGCCATTGAAGGCCCCTTTTGTTAAGCAACTTCATTAGAATAGGATTCAAGTCCCTTGTGACTCCTTTTCTCAAAACAAAAGAAAAATGAGTATAAATAAGCCATTGAAGGCCCCATTCTTATGGACTATTTAGAGAAGTAACTCCATGTGACCCCTACCTAGCAGTAAAAATATTGAGGTTTAGGATTAATCTATTAAATTCCATTCTCCCCATCTTAGCTCTTTAGATTGGAATCAAGTCTTCAAAGATCCCTTCCTACTAGATTGCTAGATAAAAGTAAATCCCTAATGGTATCTTTCCTTGGTTAAAATTTGATATAGTTGAGATCAGGAGTAAGTGTCCATATTACAATCTTCTACAACTATTATTCTCAGATAGTAGTAAGTCCCTTGAAGGCATCTTCTCTAGCTAAAATGGTTGTGTTAGGATTAGACCCTTATTTAAGTCTACTCCTACTGACATCTCTATTCTTCTTAGAACTTAATGAATTTAAGTTCCTAAAAATAATTCATTACAAATTAAAACAAATTTAGGCATGTTTATGCCAATATTTCACAATCAAATCCAAAACCCAAATCTATAATCAAAATCAAAAATGAAAAATCTAAATTTTAAAATCAAATTTGAACTCCTTTGAGCTTATGCTTATAGTGTTGACTAGTTTTGTCAATGCCAATATGTGTTGTGTACTATGGTGAGTCCACTACACATATTGGGGGTCAATTTATTGACCTCATTTTGGATTAGATTAACGCATCCCTAAACTAGTAATTAGGACATCTAATCTTAGATTAGAAGCCTCTTAATTAGATACTTAGGACACTACACCTAGTGACTAACACATCCTTCCTAGGGTTTGATTTAACTTGATGGGTTTAGGTAGATTTAACCCAAATCTCAAACTTAAATGAAAACATACACCACTTGAAATCTGAATTTAATTAGGCTTAGGTTTAATTTGGAGAATTAAACCTAATTACCTTATTTAAGCTAAAAATCACATAAACCCATGAAATTTAAATTAAATCAAAATAAATCCAAGTCAAGTTAAGTGAAAAGCATGAAACCATGGCATGAACATGAATGAATCCATATCCAAATTAAGGTCAAAAAGTGTTTGTACCACATATCAATGAGGCCCAATCAATTAGTATTACACAAAAAAATCCATTATATAAACTAATACAATTAGATCAGCTCTTCATAGAAAACTTGGGATTTTGATCACGATAAGATCGTTAGGATCATGGGATCCTTTCTATTAGATAAGAAAGGTTGTTACCCAAAATGTACTTCTAAGTAATTTCCCCATAGATCCTATATCTATCTATATGAAGAAGAAATTATGTAAGGTAGGGGATTCTTATTTGTACAAATGGTTCTTGAACTTGGAGCGAGCAAAAGAAATTCACGATACTTCTTTATCTTTTGAGTTGTTCGGATGATCGCTCAAGATCTTTGGTTTTCATCCGCATGAAAAAAATTGGATCACTTCTTATGGATTCATTGAGAATGATTCTTATCTAGTTCATGGCCTATTACTATTATTACTATTAGAAGTAGAAGGCTCTGTAGGATCCTCATAAACAGAAAAATATTGCAATTTGATAATAATCGAGTGACATTACTTCTTTGGTCCGAACCAAGGAATCAATTAGATATGATGCAAAATGGATCTTGTTCTATCATTAATCAGGGATTTCTATATGAAAAATATGAATCAGAGTTTGAAGAAGGGGAAGGGCCCTCGATCTACAATAGATAGGAGGATTTATTCAATCACATAGTTTGGGCTCTAGAATATGGCATCTTTGTGGAAATCTATTTGATTGTATCAAAAGGCCAATTGGGATTTCACTATTGGGAGTCATTTGGGCAAATGGATCATTTATAATAAAGAGGATGAGCTTCAAGATAATGATTGAGTTCTTGCAGTGGAACCATGCGATTGCATAAGAGATAGATCTTCCAAAGAACAAGGCATTTTTTGACCAAGCCAATTCATTTGGGACCCTGTGGATCCATTCTTTTCCCTTTTCAAAGATCTGCCCTCTATCTCTATGTTTTCACATCGAGAATTCTTTGTAGATGAAGAGATGTCAAAAAGGCTTATTGCTTCCCAAAAGATCCTCCTACATCTATATATAAATGTTGGTTCATCAAGAATATGCAAGAAAAACTTCAAATTATTGATTCATTGCCAGAGATAGTTTAGAACCAATAGTTCATTATCTAATGGATCTTTTCATTCTAATATTCAATTCGAGAGTTATCAGTGTTTATCAAATTTGTTCTATCGGAATGCTATTGGATCAAATGACAAAGACATTGTTGAAAAGAGTTGGATTTTCCGATGAAATGAAACATTTGATTCATGTAAGAGAAAGATTACCCATCCCTTATAAAGATATGTACCCATGAAAAGGAGATTAAGTGGAAAGAATTGGCCGATGGTAGAGTCATGGAAACACTTATTTCTTCCATCTTTTTTCTTTAGCTCCATGGAAGAATTGAAATCATTGATCACTATGTGTGGATGATATGAACTTCCTAAACAAGAATTTTGAACTATGAAAGAGCTATTATTTCGCTACTTCAAATAATTTCTACTAATGAAACCATGTAAATACATCAAAAATATGCATGTCCATGGAGATGGTTGTTTTATCTACTAATAATGAATCATTAGTTTCATTGAATAACTAAAGAAGATAGATAGACCTTTCTCTTCATCTCAGGTCAATGGATCTCCTCAATTGGAAGATCTCCCATATGGATAGTACACATTCCAGTTGGACCTAATTCTAATTGCTTTGTTCCAAAGCAAAGATATCCATGGGTTCATCCTATTCAGATATTCACCAAGAGGTACAATCACCGGATAGGCCCTAAGAGAAGGAAGGCTGAAATCAGACGTCATTTCTCTAATTAACGAGATACCCATTTTGAGAATGTCGTGTGCCAAAGTCCGAATGGGTAAGTCGCCAATCCCTAATGTAATGTACTTAATTTGCTGGGTTACGGGTACTGATGGATATTTTAGTAGAGGTTTCTACCAATCTACCTTGTGCGATTCCTATTGAATCTTATACTCGGAGGTGCGCGTAAGGAGGACAATTTCCAAATGGACTCCTATAAAGAAGATCGCCAAGATTTCATGATCCACTCATTCCAATAGCAGGACTTCGATGAGGATCATCGAGAATACTTCATATCATAGATATGATACTCATCAATATTGATTAGATCAAAATCTATTATGGAATTACTCATTAAATGAGCATTCTCAATATTATGCCTTGAAGAGGACTCGAACCTCCACGCTCTTTAGCACGATTTTGAGTCTCACATGTCTACCATTTCACCATCAAGGCATCTTCAAAGTGAATATTCCATGAATATGATATCTATCTAGTGTGATATATGGAATATATGACAAAGGTGGAGTGTTGGAGTATTTTATCGATCGGTCATGTCATATAGGCCCAGTGACATCATTGCTTCAATTGGAATTATCAAGGGATACCTTCTATATATCTAAAAGATGTAAAATCAAACCTCTTTTTTCGAAGCCCAAAGAAGTGAATAGAGTACCCAAATAATGATAGATAAGTCAAAAGCGGGATTATGCCTATTCCTATCCTAAATAGAATGTAACGATGTTGGGATCCATATGTAAATAGAGTATCTATTTACATATGGTCGAATGATCTCATAATAGAATGTACAACCCTTAACCCTATTTCTTCTACTTAAAATGATTCTACTATTATAACTTCATATGCTAATAATTTTTTATTCTATTGAAAGTACTAAATATAATAATACTCACAGTAGTTTTGATCTTTCCTTTCTAATTGAGTGTTATCCTTCTCTCAATAAATGGTTCACCACTTAAAGATTAATAGATCAATGATAGAGAATCATAGTAAGAAATTCTAATGAGACATAAAGCTCATCAAAAGAATCAAAAGTCAATTGGTCAGACCTCTTGAGATTTTAGGACAATAAAGAATCTTTTGTAGAAATCTATAAGATGCTATGGATATGCTTGTGGAGGACCATGATTATTGTGTCTAGCTCACCTTAAGTTTTTGGCTAATTAAGCATATATGTTACTTATCTTATCTAAGAGATGAGATTCTAATTAAGGCCTTACTTGATCAAGATATGCTTGTTTCATAGATACTAAAAGTGGAGGATATCCACTTGAAAAAGGAGTTACATTTGATGAAGACTTACTCCTTGGGATGAGAGCACAACCATCTTTACATTAGTGGATGTTATATAAGATCAGAGTTTTTGAGTGTATGATCAAGGAAAAATACTTCATACTTGAGGATCACATCTCATGAAAGGATGATGTTGAGATTCAATGAGCAGGAGAAGATTGAGTTTTATTTTTTTTTGGATCTTTCTAAATATAATGAAACTAAAATTAATATTGATTCTAATAATGAAACTAACTAACTAAAATAACTACTAAATAACTAAACTAAGACTAATAAAATTAGAATAACTAAAATCTAATTCTTGGCCAATTTTTTAATTGTTATTTAAAAAAATACACTAATGACTAATAATAGCTAAATAACTAATTTAAACTACTAATAATAAAAACTATATAACTAAACTAATAACTAACTAAATAAAATGAGATCTAATAACTAAACTAATTACTAATAATAAACTTAATAAACTAAAATAATAATAATAACTAAATAGCTAATAAACCATGCTTGAGATAAACTAAAATAATAACTAAGTAAAAATAAAACCTAATGAAACTAATAAACTAAAGTTTCCTAATAAATAAATTTAACTAAAACTAATACTAAAGACTAAACTAAAACTAAAACTAATAAAATAACTAACTAAAAAATAGCCAAACTAATAATAACTAAATAACTAACTAATAATTAATATTAAACTAAATAATTAAACTAATAAACAAATAACTATAACTAAGTAAAAGTAAAATTGAACCTAGTAACTAAATAATCATCCAAGTAAAACTAATAATAAACTACAAAATCAAAGCTAAAATAATAATGCAAAACTAATAACTAATAACCTAATTAAACTAATAAATAAAATAACTAAACTAATAACTATTAAAATAACTAATAAACTAATAGAAATTGTAACTAATTACTAATAAAATTAATAATTAACTAACTAGTAAATAACTAAAATAAACTAAAAACTAATAAATAACTAAAATTAAAACTAAAAGTAATAACTAAAACTAAACTAAAATAACTATAATAAACTAATAACTAATGGCTAATATTAATAATAAAGTAAAACTAACTAATAATAATACTAATAATAATAATTAAAAATAACTAATAAAACTAAAATAATAACTAATAATAATTAAATAATAAAACTAATAATAACTAATAATAATTAATAAAACTAAAAAAATTAATAATTAAATAAAATAATAACTAAAATAATAATAATAATAATAATAATAATATAATAATATAAAAAAACTAAAACTAAAAACCTAAACTATAATAAATAAAAATAAACTAAAATAAAATAAAACTAAAAATAAAACTAATAAATAAATAAACTAAAATAAATAAAATAAAATAAAAATAAATAAAATAAAAGACTAAAAAAATAATATAAAATAAACTAAATAACTAAACTAATACTTATTTAAAAATTAAAAAAGAAAAAAATAAAAAACTAATAAAAATAATAACTAAAATAAACCCAAAAAACTAAACTAAACTAACTATAATAATAATAAACATAAAAATAACTAAAACTAAAAAAAAAAACTAATAACCAAATAAATACTAAATAACTACCATAACTAACTAATAACTAAACTAATAAAACTAATAAAATATACTAAACTAACTATAAATATAAAAAATAAATAATACCAACCAAAATCTAAACAAATAAAATAAAAAATAAAAACTAATAACTTAAATAAAACTATAACTAATAAAAATAAAATAAATAAAACATAAATAAATAAATAATAATAAAATAACCTAAAATAAATAAAATAAAACAAATAAAACTAATCTTAATAAAAATAAATAAAATAAACCAAATATAAAACTAAATATAATAAAAAAATAAAATAAATAAAACTAAATAAAAAATAAACTAAATTAAAATAATAACCAATAAAACTAAACCAATAAAAAATAAAATAATAATAAATAAAAAAACTAAATAATAAAAATAAATAATAAAACTAAATATAAAACTATAAAAAACTAAAACTAAAATAAAAAATAAATAAAAAAATAAAAATAATAACTAAAAAAATAAAATAAAATAAAATAAACTAAAATAAAAAAATAAAATAAACTAAAATAAAAAACCAAAATAAAATAAAAACTAAATAAAATAAAAAATAAAATAAACTAAAATAAACTAAATAAAAAACCTAAAATAAAAAATAAAATAAAAAAAAAATAAAAAAAAATAACTAAATAAAAAATAAAATAAAATAAAATAAAATAAACTAAATAAAAATAAACTAATTAAAATAAATAAAAATAAACCTAAACTAAATAAAACTAAAATAACTAAAAAAAAAACTAAACTAAACAAAAAACTAAAAAAATACACTAAAAAAAACCTAAACTATAAAAAAATAATAAAAATAAACCCAAACTAAAAATAAACTAAAATAAAACCTAAAAAAATAAAACTAATAAAAAAACCTAAAATATAAATAAACCAAATAAAATAAACTAAAACTAAAAAAAAACTAAATAAATAAAAAAAATAAAAAAATAAATAAACTATAAATAAATAAAATAAAATAAAAATAAAATAATAAAATAAAATAAAAATAAAAATAATAAAAAAATAAAATAAATAAATAAATAAACCTAAATAATAAAATAAAATAATAAATAAAAAAAAAAACCTAAAATAAATAAAATAAATAAAAATAAAATAAACCTAAATAAAATAAAATAAAATAAAAAAATAAACCTAAAAATAAAATAAATAAAATAAAAATAAATAAAATAAAAAACTAATAATAAATAATAAATAAATAAACCAAAAAATAAAAAATAAAATAAATAAAAATAAACCTAAATAATAAAATAAATAAATAAAATAAATAAAAAAAAATAAATAAATAAAAACCTAAACTAAAAAAAATAAAAAATAAAAAAAAAATAAAACTAAATAAAATAAAATAAAATAAATAATAAAAAAATAAACCTAAAAAAAAAAACTAAACTAAAAATAAAACCTAAAATAAAATAAAATAAAATAAAAATAAAAAATAAAAATAAAATAAACCTAAAAAAATAAAATAAAATAAATAAACCTAAAATATAAAAAAATAAAAATAAAAAAATAAAAACTACCTAAACTAAAATAAATAAAAAAACCTAAATAAATAAAAAAAAAAATAAAACCTAAATAAAAAACTAAAAATAACTAAAAATAAACTAAAATAAATAAATAAAATAAAAAATAACTAAATAAAATAAAAAAAAATAAATAAAAAAATAAATAAATAAATAAACTAAATAAATAAAATAAAACCTAAAAAATAAAATAAAAATAAATAAAAAAAATACTAAAATAAAAAAATAAAATAAACTAAAATAATAAATAAAAAATAAACTAAATAAAAATAAAATAAACTAAAAATAAACAAAATAAAATAAAAAAATAAAATAAATAAAATAAAAATAAAAATAAAACCTAAATAAAAAAAAATAATAAAATAACCCTAAACCAAAATAAAAAAAAAAAAATAAACCTAAACCTACTTTAAAATAAATAAATAAAATAAAAACCCTAACCCTAAACCCTAAAAACCTAAAAACCTAAAAAAAATAAAAAAATAAATAAATAAACCTAATAAAATAAAAATAATAAAATAATTAAAATAAACCCTAAACCTAAACTAAAATAAAATAATAAATAAAACTAATAAAAATAAATAAAACTAAACTAAAATAAAACTAAAATAAAATAAATAAAATAAAATAAAAAAATAAAAATAAAATAAAAATAAAAAAATAAAATAAATAAAAAAAATAAAAAAAAATAATAAAAAAAAATAAAACCTAAACTAAAATAACTAAAATAAATAAAACCAAATAAAATAAATAAAATAAAATAAAAAAAAACCTAAACTAAACTAAAAATAAAATAAAAAAATAAAAAAAATAAAATAAACCTAAAATAAAAAAATAAATAAAACCTAAAATAAAATTAAAAATAAACCTAAAATAAAATAAAATATAAAACTATAAAAAATAAAACCTAAAAAAATAAAAATAAAATAAAAAATAAAAAAACTAAACTAATAAAAATAAAATAAACCTAAATAAAAAAATAAATAAACTAAATAAAAAAAAAAATAAATATAAACTAAACCAATAAAAAAATAAAAAATAAAACCAAATAAATAAAAACTAAAAAATAAACTAAAAAAATAAAAAAAAATAAAAAATAAAAAATAATAAACTAAATAAAATAAAATAAAATAAATAAATAAAACTAAAATATAAATAAAAATAAAATAAAATAAAATAAATAAATAAAACCTAAACTAAACTAAAATAATAAATAACCTAAATAAATAAATAAATAAAACTAAACCTAAAAAATAAAATAAAATAACTAAATTAAAATAAAATAAAAAATAAATAAATAAAAAAATAAACTACTAAAAACTAAAACTATAAATAAAATAAACCTCTAAACTAAATAAACTAAACTAAATAAAAAACCTAAAAAAACTAAACCTAAATAAATTAAAATAAAATAAAATAAAAATAAAATAAATAAAATAAAAAAAAAAATAAATAAAAAAATATAATAAAATAAATAATAAAAATAAATAAAATAAACTAAACTAAAAATACCTAAATAAACCTAAAAAATAATAAAATAAACTAAAAAAATATAAATAAACTAAACTAAATAAAAAAAATAAATAAAATAAAATAAAATAAATAAAATAAAATAAACCTAAACTACTAAAAAATAAAACCATACCAAAAAAATACCCAAACCTAAACCTAAACCTACCCAAACTAAACCCTAAAACTAAATAATAAATAAACTAAATAAAATAAATATAATAATAAAAATATAAACTATAAAATAAACCTAAATAAACTAAATAATAAAAATATAATAAAAATAAACTAAACTATAAAAAATAAAATAAATAAAAATAAACTAATAAAATACTATAAAAAAAAATAAAATAATAAACTAAAATATAATAACTAACTAAAATAAACTAACTAATAACTAATAAAATATAAAACTAATAAAAATAAAATTAAATAAAACTAAAATAATAACTAAAAAAATACCTAAACTAATAATCAAAATAAATAAAAATAACTAAAACCAAATACCAAACTACAAAAATATAACTAAAAAAAAATACTAAAAAATCATTTAAATCACTAACTTCAAAAATTCCTAAAAATAAATAAAAACCTAACCTAAAATAACAAATAAAAACTAAATTAAATACTAAAAATTAAAAATAAATATTAATTAAACCAAAATATAAATCATTGATTTAAAACCTAAACTAAATAAAATACACAACATAAAAAAATTCAATAAACAAATAGATTAAAACTAAATAGTCTAATTTAGTTAAAAAAATTTAATAAACTTTATAAAAATCAAAAATCATTTAAATAATGAAACTTTAAAATCATATTAAATCATAAATCAAAAAATACAAATAAATATTCATTTTAAAATATTTTATAAATTTATTAAAAAAATATCTTTAATTGATAAAAATAATAATTAAACTTAAATAATTAAAAAATAATTACCCTAATTAATTAATTAACCCCAAATCTAATAAACTACCTCTAATAATAATTAATAAAAATATCTTAATACTCTCTTATTATAATTAATCACATGAAAAGTAATAATTAATTAACTCATTTTCACTATGTAATTAGACTTAATTAAATTGGGATATCTTTAAACATCCCTAATACTTCATTAAAGTTAACATGTGGCAATACAAAATTTAATTATGATTAATTTCATTAATCTAATAAAATCTAAAATACATTAGATCCTAATTACTTAATTAAACAGGTGTTTAATTAAAGTCATTTAAAAAGTATGGTTAGCTCATTGTAAAACCATAATGTATAATTAAATCTCTTAATTTAATTAATCATTAATTATAGCCAATTGGACCCTTTATTTCTTGGATCATTGCAATTTCTATGCAATTGGCACATAATTATTTGATTAATATGTTAAATAATATAGGTAAGGGTTAATGTACTTAAAGCATAAATGACTTAATTAAATCATAAATTCTCAAATTACCTTTTCATTAAAACAAATTAAATTTTAAACATGGTAATGGGTTGATCATAAATCTCTTCACATTCTTAAAAAAATATGACTTCAAATAAAAAATTTGGTTTTTTAAGTGGTTTTATTTGACATGATTGTCCTTAATTAGTTTGATTGAATAATGTTTTATGTCTTATTATTACTTTCAATCATATAAATGTTGCATGTCATTTGAAATCATACATTCATCTTTTAAATTAATTAAATCAAATGTAATTTTCTTTATGTTAAACTTGCATGTGTTGAATTAATTTTTTATAATATGTGGTATTATTTAAATCAAAGTTATTTTAAAAAATAAGTCAACTATAATATTTTAAAATTATAAATATTTATAAATGTATGGCTTAGAACATGTGATATGAGTTCTCTTTCTTTATTTTAAGATTTCATAAAGTTTGAATTAACAATTAGCCATTTAAAAAATAATAATTGTTTGAATTCATTCTATGTATTTCTATATTAATTAGATAAAATCACATGTATAAATAATTCAATTAAAAAGAAACAACTTTTCATGATTTTCCATTATTGTAGTCATTTTATATTCATGTATTCAAGAATAATTGGGTATATCAAGTCTGGACATTCCGATCGAGGCTTTAACTGGAGGTCTTTACCACACTCCTGGTTTAACAAGCAAATACTTAAAACTTTTATACACTTGTATGTGCATTTAGCTAATGAATGAAAATCTCCTTTTAATTGAAATAACTATAATTTTGCATGATTTTCCATTGTAGTCATTTACATTCATGTATTCAAGAATAGTGGGCATATCTAGTATGGACATTTAGGATGTGCTTTAAGTTGAAGGAGGTCTTTACCTCACTCTTAGTTTAATAATGGAAAAGTATCGCTTAAAACTTTTATTCACTTGTATGTGCATTTAGCTGAATGAAAATCTCTTTTCAATTGAAAGAACTATAACTTTTGCAAGATTTTCCATTCTTGTAGTCATTTATACATTCATGTGTATTCAAGAATAGTGGGTATATCTAATCTAGATATTTTAGGGATGCAGCCCTAAAAGCTAAATACTCTTTAAAATGAAATATTCATAAAACTTTTATACACTTGTATGTGCATTTAGCTAATGAGTGAAAATCCCATTTTCTAAAATACACATATGCATCTTTCATTTAAAGTGTGCTAAAGAAATATGTTGCATGTATAGTTATACTTAGAATTAAGTCATATGTATACATGTGATCGAAAGGAATAACTTCATATATGTCATATTATAAATAATTCAATTAAGTTAATCTAAGATGCCTTTCATGTTGAATATGATCATTTAAAGAAACTAAACTTAGATTAGTTTAAAATGTGTAATAAGCTATTCACTAAAGAGAACTAAATCAAATTAACATGCTTTAGGAAGTAGGATAAGAAAGAGAACAATTGTCTTCTTTTATAACACTTAGTTGTTAGTGTAGGTAACCAAAGAAAACACAAATTAAAACTTACAATCAATTAAAGCACTTGAAATGAAACCACCCTTTAAATTGAATCCTTTCACACTTAGAAAATCTTAACCTTAATGCCTAGTTAGGACATACCACAAGCCTTAATATAGATTAAGTCACCACTTCTATCTTTATGTTAGGATGGTACATGGTGTCATGTATGTTTTATTTTGTGATGTATTATTTTAGATTGATATTATAGGTTTTGTAGACTGATGGTTGGCCGTGATTAGCTAATCATATTTTATGCAGGGATTATGTTTAAGGAGATGCTTAAAATATATATAAATGCTCTCTTTTAGTTGCTTAAGCCCACAGCATAATCCAAGTTAGGATAGGTGGGCTTAATTACCCATGTAGGGTGGTAAGTCAAATAATAAATATGCTTGGTTGTATGTATGGTTAGCTAAACCTCTATTTTGTAGGTGTAGTTATATTTACTTTTCTATTTTTAATATAATTTTCATTAGGAATTAGGATTAGTGTTGTGGGGGATAAGGATGAGCATTAGCTAGAAGGCTTTGTCTTGGGAGGCCATGTGATACCTTTGAAGTAAGAAAACTAAATCAAAGTAGGAAGATACATCTTGAAGACTAAATTTATCAATTTTAAATTGCAAATTATTCTTTTATGTACTTGGGTTGTATAAGGTAAAGCTTCGATTACCCATTTTTCTTTTAGGGTTGTGACACATTGCCGACCTTTTATTCTTTTTTTGCTAGTTATAAACTTGTTTGATGTTATGTTTAACTTATGCATTAGAAATGGCATGCCTTTTCTTAGTTTCTTAGTTTATTGATGTTTTGTTGTATGGCTGGATCGATTAGGCTCAGAAAAAATAAATCTTTTACCCAATTACAACTCATAATTAAATTTCTAAATAACTCATAACCTCAAATAAAAGCCTAGACATTAAATTAAGATAATTAAAAATTTAGCAACCCCTTAGATGTATGGTTGTATGTCTTATATCATGCATCTTTTACCACTCTTGCAAAAGTGAGGGCCTCCATTCTTAAATGCATGGGGCACTATGAGAGCAACTCACTAATGGAGCTTCACCCTCTTCTCTTTGAATTTGGCCTATAATTCATTTAATCATGCATTTAGACATATGAAGTGTCAAATACAAATAAATTTTGAAAATATTTTCATCAGACTAAGTCATTACTCATACCATTGATGCTCTAGTCTCTTTAGGGGCTGGGTTTAAGGACTTTAGTCTCTCTCTAAATAATAACTATCTTGCTTAAAATCATATGACTTTCCTACATGGTTTTAAAAGTGTTGGGTGTTAGGGCACCCTCCAAGTGATTGCAAGCGTAGGGGATGGTTTAAAACTAAAACAAACTAACCACTAAACCCCTAAACCCTAAACCTAAACCAAAACCCAAACATAGGCCTGTCAGCCCTAAAAGAGCCCTAAGACCTGTAACCTAAACCCTAAAAACTGAGCCAAAACAAAGGCCTAATACAAATCTCTACAAACCTTACAAAACATAAAATGGAAACTAAAAATCAAATAAAAAAAAACCTAAATAAATAATCAGCTAAAACCAAGAAATAAAACTAAAACTAAATCTTACTAAATAAATAAAATAAAACCAAAACGGGTTTATTTAAAAAATAAAAACCCTAACCCTAAACACTAAAACCCTCCTAATCCTAAACCCTCTCTCTCTACCATGACCCCCTTACTACTACCTCTTATAAACCTAATCCCACCTACAAACCTAAACCTAAACTAAATAAATAAAATAAAATTAAAAAAACTAAACCTAAATAAAATAATAAAATAAATAAAAAAACCTAAAAACTTAAACCTAAAAAATAAAATAAAATAAAAAAAAAAAACTAAACTAAAATAAAATAAATAAAAAGCAAAACTAAACTAAAAAATAAAATAAACCTAAAAATAAAAAACCTAAATAAAATAAAACTAAACATAAAATAAAAATAAAATAAACATAAAACAAAATAAAATAAAATCTAAATAAAAATATAAACCTAAAAAATAAATCTAAAATTAAATAAAAAAGAAAACCTAAACCCTAAATTAAAAAAAAATAAACCTAAAATATAAACAAAATAAACTAAATAAAATAAACCTAAACCTAAACTAAATATTTTCTTATTATTTTTAGTTATTAGTTTTAGCTTTATTTTTAGTTTTATTAGTTTGTTTAATTATTAGTTTTTAATTTTATTAGTTTTATTAGTTTAGTTTTTATATTAGTTATTAGTGTAGTTTGTTATTTTTTTATTATTTATTAGTTATTACTTATTATGTAGTTTTTATTAGTTTATTTAGTTATTTTTGGTTATTTAGTTAATAGTTTATTTAGTTATTTTAGTTAGTTTTTATTAGTTATTTTTTGTTAGTTTTATTAGTTTATTAGTTTTATTATTATTAGTTATTAATTATTATTTTAGTTTTATTAGTTATTAATCAGTAGTTATTAGTTATTATTATTACTATTATTATTATTATCGGTTTAGTCATTTTTTTTATTATATTATCCTTAGTTTTTAGTTTTATTAGTTTATTATTATTATTACTAATTTTTATTTATTAGTTAGTTATTTAGTTTATTTGTTAGTTTTAGTTAAGATTTTAGTTATTATTTGTTATTATTAGTTATTAGTTTTATTATTTTAAGTTATTAGTTTTAGTTTTAGTTTTAGTTTATATTTTATTAGTTTATTAGTAAGTTTTTATTAGTTGGTTATTCATTATTTAGGTTTATTATTGAATAGTTATTTATTAGTTATTATTGGTTTTTATTAGTTCTTATTAGTTTTGGTTATTAGTTTATCGGTTTTATTAGTTTTAGTTTTGGTTTTAGTTTATTATTATTATTATTATTATTATTATTATTATTATTTATTTATTTATTAGTTAGTTATTCTTATTAGTTATTAGTTATGTTATTATTAGTTTTATTATTATTTTAATTTTAGTTATTAGTTATTAGTTTAGTTTATTAGTTTTAGTTTTTTTATTAGTTTAGGTTATTATTAGTTATTATTAATTTTATTAGTTTATTAGTTATTAGTTAGTTAGTTTTTATTTATTTATATTAGTTATTATTTATTAGTTAATAGTTATTATTTATTATTATTAGTTATTACTTTATTAGTTTAGTAGTTATTATTATTTAGGGTTAAAGATTTAGTGTTAAGGATTTAGGGTATAGGGTTTTTAGGGTTTATGGTTAGGGGTTTTCTTAAAATTATTTAAATTGTTTTAAATTAATTAAATTGGTAGGTTTAGGTTTATTTAGTTTATTTTTTATTTATTTTATCTTATTTTATTTTTTATTTATATTTAGGTTTATTTTTATTTTTATTTAGTTTAATTTAATTATTTTAGGTTTATTTAGTTTAGTTCAAGTTTTTTATTTTAGTTTATTTTTTAGGTTTAAGTTTAGGTTTAGGTTTATTTTTTAGTTTAGTTTTATTTTTATTTTATTTTTTAGGTTTATGTTTTATATTTTATTTTTAGGTTTACGCTCAAGTTTTTATTTAAATTTTTTTAGGTTTTATTTTTTAATTTAAGCTTAGGTTTAGTTTTAGTTTTTTTTATTATATTTAGTTTAGGTTCAGGTTTTGGATTAGTTTATTGTAAGTTTATGTTTAGGTTTTATTTATTTTAGTTTAGGTTTAGGTTTATTTTATTTTTATTTTAGGTTTTGGTTTTAGTTTAGGGTTTAGGTTTTATTTTTTATTATTTTAGTTTTATTTTATTTTTATTTTAGGTTTAGTTTTTAGTTTATTTAGGTTTCTTATTTTTAAGTTTATTTTATTTTTTAGTTTAGTTTGGGAAATGTTCATAATGGAATCTCTCCCCATCATAAAAATTGGTGAAAAGGCTAGTGTTCCGTGCAGGGACATTTGGCATCCATCTGGTGCTTCATATCAAATTTGTCGGGCAGGTGTCAACCATTTGCTAAATTGATAAAGAAGAATGCACCATTTAAATAGGACAATGAGTGTCAAAAAGCATTCAACAACATCAAAAGATACCTGTTAAATCCACCAATCTTGGTGGAGCCAATCTCGGGAAAGCCTCGCATTTTGTATATAACTGTATTAGAAGAATCCCTCGGAGCATTGCTTGCATAGCACAATGAAGAAGGAAAGTAAAATGCGCTGAATTATATAGGTCGAAGATTAATAGAAGCTGAGACAAAGTACTCTCTGATCGAGAAGAACTATCTTGCACTGATCTTCGTCGCCAAGAAGCTTCAACATTACATGTTCTCACATAAGATAACACTCATCTCAAAGATTGATCCACTGAAGTTCTTGATGATGAGACCAGCATTGACAGGTCATTTGGCACGATAGACAATACTCCTGTTATAGTTCAGCATCATATATGTATCTCAAAAAGCTGTTAAGGGCCAAATACTAGTAGATTTTCTTGCTGCACATCTTATCCCAGCAGATTCATCAATCAATGATGATTTACTTGATGAACAGATTCTGCTTATTCATGAAAGAGAAAGGCTATAGATTTGGAAAATGTATTTTGATAGTGCATCATCTATTAAGTCTGCTCAACCTCCAAATCTACCAAAAGTAAGAGCTGGTGTCGTCCTCATCTTCATAACATCGGAAGGTGGCATAATGAGACATTCATACAGGCTAACTGAGCGAAGAACCAACAATGAAGCTGAATATGAGGCATTGATAGCAGGTCTCAAAGAAGCTATTGTTATCGACATTCAAAATTTAAGAATCTTTAGAGACTCTCAATTGGTAATCAACCAAGTGTTGGGTCTCTATAAGATTAACAAGCTTGAATTAGAGTACTACCATAAATGAGTGCTTGAGCTCATGAAACAAATTCCAAACATTAAACTAGCTTAAGTTTCTTGATCAAAGAATAGTAAAGTAGATTGCCTTGCCAAGCTAGCAAAAGAGATGGCGAACATGAATGACAACAATGTGTTAATTGAAGTGTCTACTCTTCGAGTTCTGTAACTAGTAAATCCATACTCCCCGCAAGTAGAGGGGACATCAAACTCAAGCCAGCAAGAAGCAATTCAAATTGCTCATCACTCTCCTAAAGCATGACAAGTACAAGAGACAGAAAAACTCAAAAGGACTGCAAATAAATCTTGCGAAGCTTTCATAGTGGAAGAACCAAATGATTGGAAACAACCTTTCATCGATTATTTCAAGGAAACCAAATTGTTGAGCAATAAATTACTAGCCACATAAATTACAAAAAGAATCCTACGATATGCTTATGTCAATGACACATTGTACCATAGATCCTTTGAGTAAATGTGGTTGTGATGCTTAGGAAATGATGAAGCCAATAGAGTAATGTCTGAAATTTAAGAAGGACTCTATGGTGCACACTAGTTAGGTCCTGAAATGACAACAAAAATTAAGAGGATGGGATACTATTGGCCTTCAATGGTGAAAGACTGCATAAAGTATGCCAGAAAATATCATGAATGTCAAGTCCACGAAGATCTCATTCATCAACCTTTGAATCCTCTACACCCAACAACAGTATCCTAGCCGTTCAAAACTTGGGGCATAGATATAATTGGACCAATTTATCCTCCATCATCAGTGGGACATCGATTCCTTCTAGCAGCTACTAACTACTTCTCCAAGTGGGCCGAGGTCGCTCCATTTAAGGAAGTCACTGCTGATCGAGTCATTGACTTCTTCACTAATAATGTTGTCTATAGATTTAGGGTGCCACGATAAATAGAAAGCTAACTCAAGCTTATTAATTCTATAGATGTCAAGTACTTGATTTATAATAAGCTGAGAATTGACAAAAATATGTAAGTTTTGAATGTCTATGAAAATAGCTTCTTCGAGACCCGCCACTAATGCTTCATATTCAGCTTCATTATTAGTTCTTGGCTCGGTCAATCCATATGATCATCTCATTATCCCTCCTTCTGGTGTTATGAAGATGATGTCGATTCCTGCTCTTGCTCTTGGGAAATTTAGATGTTGGACTTTTTTGATTGATGAGGCTCCATCAAAGTACATTTCCAAAGTTTGCAATTTTTCTCTTTCATGAATGAGCATAATTTCTCATCGGGAAAATCATCATTAAGGGGAGAGTCCACCGGGATGGGATGTGCAGCAAGAAAATCTGCTAAGACTTGTCCTTCATTGCTTTCTATGGAATGTATGTGATATCAAATTGCAAAAGTAATATTGCCCATCTTGCCAAGCAACCTGTTAATGCTGGTCTTGTCATCAAGTACTTCAGCGGATCGATCCTTGAGATGAGGGTAATCTTGTGAGATAACATATAATGATGAAGCTTTTGAACTGCAAAGATCAATGCTAAACAGTGCTTCTCTATAGGAGAGTATCTCATTTCTTCTCCTATTAATTTGCGACTGATATAATAAAGAACATTCTCTTTACCTTCTTCATTATGTTGTGCCAATAATGCTCTAAGGGACTCTTATAATGCAGCTGTGTATAGAATGAGAGGCTTCCCAGGAGTAGGCACTGCTAGGATTGGTGGATTTAATAAGTAGCTTTTAATGCTGTTGAAGGCTTTTTGGCACTCCTTATCCCATTTGAATGGAGAATCATTCTTCATCAACCTTGCAAATGGTTGATAACATCCTGATAAGTTTGATATAAATCGACGGATGAATGCAAGTTGTCTTTGTAAGGAATAAAGCTGATGCAAACTTTTTGGTGGAGGCATCTCCATGATTGCTTTGATTTTAGCAGGATCAATTTGAATACCTCTGTGATGTACATTGTACTCTAAGAATTTTCTAGAGGATACCCTAAATGCACATTTTAGAGGGTTCATCTTGAGATCATATTTTTTGATTTTCTCCATTACAATTCTCAAGTCTTCAAAGTGGCTCTCACGGTTCAAGCTTTTCACCACCAAATCGTCGACATAACATTCCACTTTCTGGTGAATAAACTCATCAAAAATTCATGTCATGGCTCTTTGGTATGTAGCCCCAGTATTTCTCAAGCTAAAGGGCATGATCGTGTAGCAATAGATGCCAATAGGTGTTCTGAATGATGTATGTTTGTCATCTTCAGGTGTCATTTTGATTTGGTTGTATCCCGACCATCCGTCCATAAATGAGAACACATCATAGTTGGAAGTGTTGTCTACCAATAGTTCTGATATTGGAAGCGAAAAGTCATCTTTTGGGCATGCCTTAATTAGTTCCCGAAAGTCAATGTAGAGATAGATTTGATTATTCTTCTTTCTAACTGGGACAATATTGGCTATCCAATCTGCATACTTCTCTTGAATGAAGCCTGCTTTGATTAGCTCTTTAGTTTCTACAATTACTTATTCTTCAATCTCCAATCTCATTCATCTAGGAGCTTGCTTAATAGGTATTGCATCTGGTTTAATAGCTAGATTATGAATTACTACATTAGGGGATAAGCCTGGCATTTCAGAATATGTCCAAGCAAACCAATCCCTGAATTCACAAAGTAGCATTTTTAGCTCTTCAACTTTCTCATCAGGCAGAAGGGTACTAACGAAAGTTAGATGGGGATCATCCTCAACTCCTAGGTTGACTTCTTTGAGTTCATCTATAATAGCTATTTGTCCACCATCTTCAAGCTCTTCAGGTGCAAGTTTGGCTTCTACTTCTTCATCATTTTTGAGAAGAACTTCATGAGAATCATCTTCTTCATCACTAAGATTCTTGATATCAGCTTCTATTATATTATAACAGGTTCTATCTTGATGACATCTGCGGATGAACCCTAGACCTTTAGTGATAAACTTATCACTTTTTCATGATGCTTGAGGACTTCTTTGGCTCCACATCTTGTTAAAGATTTGGGTTCTATATTTAGTAGTTCCCATATGAATTCCAAGCTTATGCATCATTCTTCACAATTTTTGTGGATAATATATTGGTATTCTTGTTGGTACTTTCTCATCAGAACTTTTATGTTGAGCAGGCTGTTCAAAATCTTGAGGATGAGACTCTTCAGATTTGTAAAATAAAGTTTTTATTCCGCCACTCTCACTCAACGATGGCATATAGAATGTTACCAATTCTTCAATATCATGAACCTCCAGTGAAGGGATTTCTTTGAAGCACTATTGAGGGATGGGTATAATTTTGAGTGAGTCATCTGACTCTGCCAAGTGAGCTATTCTCCTTGATGCATCCATCTAAACTCTATTTTCATAGGTAGATTCAAAATTATAGTCTAAATCAGAATCACTTATTTCATACTCTACTTCTCTTGAGAGCTTATAAGTTCCCTTAGGTTTGACAAACATATCTTCTTCTTCCGTGTCACTTCCTAAATGAGGAACTAATTTTCTTGATTTAAGTGTAGAATCAAGTGTTTTAGGGAGAGTCGACATTGCCTTCTTTTTTCCTTCTTGCTTCTGTTCTTTCATTTTGTGAAATTGTTCTTTAGTTCCTAAAGTGGATGCTACCACTTCAAGAGGCTTTGTTGGCTTAGGCTCTTTGAGGATGAAGTACTTTGCATCTTCATAGATCTTTGCTTCATTAACGAAGAATGGTTGTAGGTTACCAGGAATTCTGAATTCTTCTCTATCTTTTAGATACTTCATACATTGATGCATAGCTGATGGGACCATGCCATACACATGCGACCACCCACAAGAGAGCTCTAAATGATGTATCGGCATCAATTACATGAAACTTGGCTTCTGTATATAAATCTTTGAATTTGAGCAGGAGAATAAAAGAACCTAGAGTTTTCTGCCCCTTTTCATTGAATCCATGAACCATCAATTTATCTCTCCCAAGATGTTGGATATTGAGTGATAATTTCTCAGTACTTTTAGACTAATGAGATTGATAGAAAAACCTGAATCAATCAATATTCGACTGATTGAGATGACATCACTCTTTGCAGTAACATAAAGAGGATGATTGTGTTCCGCTATTCCCAACATAAGATCCACTTCAAAAAATGTGATATGCTTCAGTCATGCATTTTTCAAGGAAGTAAGCTTCATAACTCTCTGGATCTTTGAGAGCCTATATCAAAGTTTCTCGGAGGTCCTTTGAATCAAGAGAGCCTCGTACACACTAAATTTTGTAGGGATCTTTCTCAGATATGATAGAATATTATAATCTATCTTCTCACTTGATTTAGGCTTCATCTTAGGATTTCTGGGAATGATATCCTCATTGACTTCAATTTTCTTGCCTTTGTCTTTATTTTTGTTTCCCTTCTTTGATGAATGTAATAAGACTTCACCACTTCTCAACTAAACTTGAATGACTCTACCTTGCTCTGATTCTTCTGAAGAGGTAGTTTCTTCAAATTTCCTTCTTATTCTGGAAGATTGGACAAAAGGGTTAGACTCATTTTTCAACATCATACGTTCCATACGTGATGATATGGATGAGTCTGACTCTTCTCCGTTGGGAAAACATTGATCTTCATCTGAACTTTTATTGTATTATTGAGTCATTAAACAAAATTCAGACATTACCTCCTCAAACTCTTCTTGCTTTCCTGGCATCACGTAGATGATTCAACATGTCTCTATTAGATAAGATTCACCATTATCTTCTTCATCTGATTCAGCAATGCAAAGTTTAGGCATGAAGTCTACAAGACTAAATGGTTATCTTGCCAGCTAGTGATACTCCTCTTGATTGTTAATGATCTTTTGAGTTGTAGTTCTCTTCCTGATTTTCTTTTTCTTAGCCAGCTTCTTCTATTTATTAGGCCTACGTTTGGTAAACTGCTTCTCATGCTGTGATGAAGTAGTCTTATCATAATCCTGCTGAGAAGCTTAAATAATTGGTTTAGGCACCTCTCTTAAGTCCAATATAAGTTCAAGTGGTGATTTCCACTTAACACTAGGGGCATCTTTTAGCTGCTTTAGCATCTTCAAGCTCTTTTTGGAGACTACTATTTGCCATTCTTCGGTCTGAGTTGATTTCTTCTTCTATTTGTCTTTGCTGGATGGTAAAGAAGAGGACATAATCATCCTTGTAGATTCTCTTTTAGGTTAGATTAGAACACTATCAGATAGTGTAAATTCACCCTGACGATACTTTCTTTCTAGCCAATCTTTGAAGATAAAATCTTTAATAGGGTGACTGATCATTCGATGATAGGGACAATAGTTTTGATTACTAACTTGATCAGCTTCTTCGGGCCTTTTGATTTCTGGTAACTATAAACCAGCTTTGACTGCTTGCCAAAATAATTTAGTCACACTATCCCTTCTAAAAGAATATTTTTTACTCATCCTTTTCTTGACAGATGGCCTCATTCACTCATCATCTTTTATCGTTTGTTTTGGATGCTCCCCACCACTTGGAAAAGTTTGAGGTTTGTCATTACCTTCTAGGGCGTGGATTAGAATAAATAGGCTTTTACCCTTATCATCATTGTACACTTTTCCTTTATCCACGTTGTATATCGCCTGTTTTCACCATTTGAGCTATAGGATGCAGAGTTTCATTTCTTCTTGAGTCTGAAGGTTTGTTTCTCTTTGATTTATCTACATAGACTTCAGACAGGGTGGTTCAACTTTTCAAATTGAGCCACCCTATCGAGCAAATCCTGGAATGTTGCAATCGATGCCATGCATAGAAATGGTGTCATTTTATCATCCATATTTCCCATTAGCAATTGGATCACGTGTTCTTCTTCTAATTATTGCTCTCACTTCATACTTAGGTTGCACCAACAACTTATGAATTTTGTCACTAACTCATCTTTCCTTCTTTTCAGCAAGGCAAGGTCAACGATAGTGATTTTCTTGGTTGCACTGGCAAACCTCTTCATAAACATAGTCTCTAATTCAACAAATATTTTAACAGAATCATTCAACAATTTTGTGTACCATTCAAAAACAGTTGAAGCCAGGCTACTGATGAATTGATAGAAAAATAGTGCATCCTTCCCTCCTGTATTACCACAAGTAGCCTTAAATTAGGCTAGATATTGCTTTGGATTACCAAGCCCATTGAAAGTGTTGAATCTTGGCATTGAGTAACCTTTCGGGTATGGCACTTGGATGTATTCAGCTGGATAAGGACGACCCTTACTCACTAGCTTTTCAGCCTACTCTAAGGCTATGACTGCCTTTATCTTTTCATTGATTATTATTTCTAGATGAGCAGTTGTTACAGTTCTCAGTGTGCTAACCAGATTTTGAATTATCGACTGCAGAGGTGTTTGGTTAACTTCATCCCTTCCTTCATGCATAGCATGTACTGTAGGAGTTTGGTGTACCACAGTGGCTGGTAGTATAGAAGTTGTATGATTAACTGTCTGTTGGTTAGCAGACAAAATAGGCACTTCACTTGATGTGATATTCTTCTACAATATCTCTAGCATGATGTTCATTTGTACCATCATATCATTCATTTTGGCACTGAGCTATGCAATCACCTTGTATTTGGCCTCCATTTGACGTTGTATTTCTCTTTGCTCTCTAACTAGCATCATGGCGTCAATCAGTGTAGGCTCTTCCTCTTCCTCTTCAATTTCTTGTTGTTGTTCTATTCCTTGCTCTTTTTTAGGGGAAGAACTTAATTGTCCTTCTCCTTGTGCATTTGTAGAGACAGCTGTTGTTGGGGTTGTACGACGACGCTGATTATAAAAGCGTGTACCAGGCTGATCATTTCTCGGTTCAATCATATGGACACCTTCGACACCCATAATTTCTTTCTCATTCTGATCTTCTTCTTCTTCTTCAGTAAAGATCAAAGATCCATCCTCTATTCGCTTCTGTGAAGATTCTTCTTCATAAACATCAGATTCAGATTCAGATTCATTGGATTTGTGTTGCTGTTGATGATGTTGAGCTGAGAGTTCATCTATATCTCTGACTATATAAATGACTTCTATTTCTATAGAATCTTCTTCATTATTTTCTTCCTTCACACGAATTTTCGATCGACGAGTCCATATTTTCCTTTAAAACACACTTGGATCCTTCATTTAGCATACTTAAATTTGCTAAGTCAGAATTCTAAAATTTACAAAATCAAAACAAATTCACTTTTACTTCACTTAGCATACCTAAATTTATTAAGTAAAATTTCAAGAACAAACAAAACAAAACATTTGATCCTTATTTTAACATGCCCAAATTTGTTAAATGGAAGGGTCCTCAAATCAAATTCAAAATAACAATGAACCTATGGAAGCATCCTATCAAAAATTTCAATCCATATTCAACATACCGTAAATCAAGCAGAGCAATACAACTGTTGGTCACTTGGAGGAAGAACCTGCCAATTCATGAGACACATAGAGGCAAAGATGGGGGTAAACCTGAACAAAAATTTGCAGTGGTTGGGAAGGTTGGCAACCTAGGGGATGTGACTTCTACCAAGGCAACACCACTCCAAAACTTGCTTCCAACACTGGATACCTCAAAGTCTCTGGTGTTCTAGTCTCCTAACAACATGGAGAACCCAGGAAGGCAAATAAGGGCTAGTTCGGGCAAGAGTAGAAGCGAGAAATAGCATGTTTCAAAGGCTCACTTTGAGAGAGAAATCAAATATCTGGGGCCAATTGAAATACTATCAAAGAAGCAAAAAAAGATCATTGTGGAGCTAACGGACGGCGACGACGTGTCCCTATGGCTAATTAATGTTGTCAGTTATTATGTGGAACTGCCGAAGGGTCTGCAGGAAGGCTATGGGCCACTACCTCTGGCAAATTCTTTGGGAGCACAATGCTCTCTTCATTGGCCTCATGGAAACTAAGGTAGAGGACATCTCTAGAAGGGAGGTTGACAAACTTGCTGGCAACAACTGGGATTTTCTACACCAACTTGTTATGGGAAAATCTGGAGGTCTCCTTGCTTTATGGAGGAATGACTTAATCACCTTCACACCTATCATACAAATCGATCAATGCATTTTGGGGAATATCCAGTTACCCAACAAATCTAAGTGGATGGTGGCAGTTTGCTATACTTATGAAGATTACCACACTCGCCATGGGCTATGGAACACATTAACTCCTTTGCTGAATACGGAACTTCCAGCTATTGTAGGTGGGGATTTCAACTGTATTTATGTACCTAATGATAAAAATGGGGTGAAATAATTTAAATTCTACCTATTGGCTAATGAGATGATGGATTTTTTGATAAATGGGGACCTCCATGAGCTGAACTTCACGGACCCAGGTTCACATGGACTAATAACAAGGATAGAAATAGTAGAATTTGGGTGCGTCTTGACCACTTCCTCATCAACACCTTTGCCTCCAACCTCCTCCCTCTTGCACAAACTAAACACCTTCCAAGGATTGCATCAGATCATTGCACCATTCTTCTTCAAATCAATTCTGTGGAGAAATGGAAATCTCAAAGATGGCTAAGGTTCGAAGATACTTGGCTTTCTTACCTTATGGCATGAAAGTTAGTGTGGAAGAGCTGGCAAGTCAATTTTGAAGGCTCAAAAGCTGAAAACTTGGATAGGAAATTCCTCCAGACCTTGAAGAACCTTTTTTACTAGAGCAAGAGCAAGATTAATGACTTAAGCAAGCAGAGGGACACCCTTCAAGAGGAAATTCTGCAACTACAACTGGCTGATTGCTCTCCAAATGGGCTGTCTGAGCAGGAAGATATGAAACTTTGCATCAAAGCAAATGAGCTGAACTCAACTCTTGCCCATCTCTCTTGTTGGTGAAGGCAAAGGGCTAAAATCAGGTGAGCTGAAGAGGGAGATGCCAACACTCATTTCTTCCACGCTGTTGCTAGATCTCGAAAGAGATCTAACAAAATCAACACACTCAAGGTTGATGACGAGTAGAACACGGATGATCCGATCTTAATCCACCAAGCCTTCATGAACTTTTTTCAACAAAAATGGAATGCTCATCATATCACTACCTCCGATTAGCCTACCTTCAATGATCATAATAGAATCCCACCTCAAATCTATGAACTTTTGGAAAATGACTTCAATGAAGCTGAAATTTGGGAGGTGATCAGAACTATGGGTGTGAATCATACTCTTGGGATTGATGGCATCACCGCATCTTTCTACAAGCACGTTTGAAAAATCATCGGCCCGGATGTCATGGTGGCTGTTAAGGAGTTCTTTTGCAGTGGCACCATGGCTTCTCAGTGGAAGGAAACATTGGTGATTCTCTTGCCCAAATCCCCAAATGATGATTGTCCTGCAAAATTTAAGCCTATCAGCTTATGCAGAACATCATACAAGCTCATAGCCAAACTTCTTGTGTGCTGGCTGAAGAATATTCTCCCTAACATCATTTCAGAAGAGCAGGGTGCCTTTGTGCCTCATAAATATATTCCCACCACTATTTGGCAGCTCAAGAAGTTTTCAATAAATTCCAACATTACACTTCAAAGGATGGTTTTATGGCTATCAAAATCGATGGAAGCCTATGATAAAATGAGCTGGGAAACCTTGGCCATGATTCTAAAACCTAAACCTAAACCTAAAAATAGAATAAAATAAAAATAGAAATTAAATAAAAATAAAATAAATAAAAACCTAAACTAATCTAAAAAAAAATAAACCTAAAAATAAAAAACCTAAATAAAATAAAAACTAAACCTAAAATAAAAATAAATTAAACCTAAAATAAAATAAATTAAACCTAAAATAAAAGAAAATAAAAACTAAATAAAAACCTAAACCTAAAAAATACCTAAAAATAAATTAAAAATAAAACCTAAACCTTAAACTAAAAAAATTATCTTAAACCAAAAATAAAAATAAAACAAACCTAAACCTAAACTAAAATAAGTAAAACCTAAACCTAAACCTAAAAAAAACTAAACCTAAACTAAACTTATCCTTCAATTCCAGTTTAGGCAATGTAGAAGGACATGGCTTGTCATTTTAGTAGAGATTTGGTAAAATGGATGATCTTGAGGAGCATTCATATCTCTCAAGTTTAGATTCTCTATTATAGGAAGACTTTCCTAGATCTCCGTAGGTAAATGACTTCAATTTAAGAATAGACAAGTGTTCCTTATCGAGTAAGATGTCAAATTTGAGGAGAAAAAGGAACGTTACTAATAATGCTAATCGAATGGAGAAATGACCTGTAGAGGAAAATCTCCAAACAAACTTATCCTTATGATTGAAAGGAAAGAGGGAGAAGATCCATAGCTTTTATGTTGTCTGCAATGTCCCTGTCCCAAATGTCTTTTATGAAATCAAGTGTTAGTGAGAATGAGATCTGCTACTGTGGCAAAGAGAAAATATGAGGGTGGCTGAACTTTTCATGGTTTTCATGGAGTACTCAAAAACTGGAGACTATATCACACGTTGATTGACTTACCATTCACAATAGAGCAAGAGTCTCTAGCAGTGATAATTGGGAATAACTTTGAAATGAGTTTCCATGCATAGGAGGCTATTGAAGTCATGCATCCCACCAAAAATGACAAAGTATTCCTGCTTTGTATGGATGCCACACCTTCAAGTGTGCGGATGACTTATCATAATATAGCTGGTCTGAGTCTTTTTTATTCCATAGGGATTGACTAGAGTGATGATGGAGCTAGTATATTATCGGTAGGCCACTTGGGATACCATGGCGATAGTGTTCCATAGTTAACCTTTCACATGATTGATTGTCTTGTTGAGATGAGAGGCACTGGTTGAATCCCTTACCCGGGTGTAGTTTTGATTGACCTGCTCATTTGACATGTTTACTTAATCAAATTGGTGCTATCTAATTCAAATATATCAGATAAGGATCAAGGCTGAATAAGAGATCTTTTGTATCCAAACAAGAGAGTACCCACTTTCACGAAGAAGGGCAGGCGCTAGTGAAGAATTCTCTATGCTACGCACCTTTCTTTGTATTGACTTTCTTTGAAAACCACTATTATTAATGAAAGAAATGTAGTCAAATACCTATGTCTTATCTACTAAATTTCCTTTTAGGTAAGGCGCTACTTCCACTTCTATATTCTATTGTATATATATAGGTCTCCCCTTGCTTTTCTTAAGCCAATAAACACCTCTCCATTTAATCGAGTCTCACAAAAGTGATCCTCTCCGAAGGATTGAGCTATTGCCTCAGTGAGTGACTAACTCTGGTAGTTCACTTAAGCGAGAAGTTCTTCTTCTCTAGACTAGCATGCTCACAAGGCTCAAAACTAGAGTGGGGTTCAAAAGCTCACTGGCTCCATATCCATAGTGTGCTTTAAAGGTAGATTTTTATTTTCTTTGTAGACTCGCTCACTCAAAATCCAGAAAGAGGAAGAGTTGTTCCCTCTTTATCCTTGGTTTTTCTTTCGTAATCAAACTCATCAAACAACAGTCTGAGAAATGATGTCAATCCTATCTTTTGGTTTCACTGATAATCTAAACTAAATTGGTAATGAAAGCTCTTCTTTTCCTCAAGAGAGGGGGCACGGGACTTCATCAAAGATCGATAATCGATACTTGCTTTAAAAAGCATTAGATAGAGGTCGATAAAAAAGGCGCTAGTTATGGGCTCAAAATTAAGAGGATAGGAAAGTAATAGCCGAAGCCTAGGCCGCAAGGAACAAATAGGTGGATTTTATGACTTAAGAAGTAGTGGCTACCATTCTAAGTCAAGATCGAGAGCCTAAGAAGTCGCATAGGACAAGGGGTTTTTTTTGTCGATGCTCCTAAGTCTTAAGGAAGTCTTATAGGACTCGTTTGGGGATGATATAATTTTGAAGATTTTTTTCTTTTTAGATGATGATGAGCTTCAAGCTATATTCCAACTTGGACGGACGGTCGATGATGATTTTCGATGATGAAGATCCGGATTATGGAGATGAGGCACTAGATTTTAGTTCTTTTCATATTATATTTGGGTTTCCTTTTCTCTTTTAGGCAAGGACTAAAGTTGTCGAGTAGCAAGCACAATAAGCTACTACTGAGCCCGTAAAGTCTAGCAAGATTTTTTTTAAGAAGTAAGTGAGAAAATGACCAAGCACCTCAAACCCTTTTACATGACTATGCAGATGGACGGTTGACTAGTTTCAAGAGTGCTTTTGTTTTGGATAATAGACATTAATGTGATGGCCATCACCATGCTGATCTTTTTGATTGAAGCAACATCAGGTAGAATGTCCTATTTGGAAGGTCTACAGCAATTGGTATTTTATCAAAACTAAAAAAAATTTATGCTAACATATAGGGGGTATATAGTGTTAAGTTTGATTCATTTCATAAGCAATTGATTTCTATCTATACTTTTGCATGATGGAAAACTTTTGCTGCTAAATTAATGCTTCCTTTCCAATTAGATGTAGATGTTAATAGGGTACCCTTACTTCAATTATTTAATAAGAAGGTTGATATTTCTGATGTTATCTATGATATGAGTAGAATAATGAGTTCTACACTATCTGATGTTATTCTATGTTTGTATTGCAGAATTTTTTAACTTTGTTCTCTTTCTTTGTATCTTCTTTAGGTTCACTCTCTAGATGTTCATAGCACCTAAACCACTATTAAAATATCCTAATGTATGTTTATCACTCACATGGATAAATGTGATAAAATATACTTATGCGAATGAAGGGGAGCCCTTCAATCAAATTGTTAGGAAAATCTTTTGGCGAAAAGACTTTGACCCACTCAAAATAGATTATCAACATAGTTGTAAGCTTTTTCACATGTTTATTAATGGCGGCAACTTATTCTATCGCTTGCAATCGATAGAGTCGGTTCACAAGATGGTCTTTTCTTCCATTATGAATTGGAAAGATTTTGGCCAAACAAGAATATGCTTTTCCATGTTACGTATAGATCATACACCGATGGTGGGAGCATTCTTTCAAGATATGGAGTTGAGAAATGTTCTATTGAATTGAGTATTTGAAAGAAATAGAGTTGACTCAAGATATTGATCCGATCTGACTATGATCTTTTAAATGGTGATCTTCTTAGTAATGGAAAATTCTCCCACTTAGATTAGTTATGCATCCCTAGAGTCTAATTCTATCAAAAAAGTTTTTTTGTGAATGCCTCCCTTGCTAATAGTATTGTTATTAAGTGAATGCCTCTCTAGTTGATAATATTATTACTGAGGGGCTTGGTGGTCTCTGAATCAAATCATCCTATTTTTGTCATTCATGTTATATAGAGGATTTGATGAAGATTAGAGCCTCCCTAATGATGTCCTATTTCTTTCCCTAAACTTGATGAACATGCGACCTTTGAATGAAAAGTCCCTCATGTATTTATTTACGAATCAATGAAATGAGAGAGAGGAATGGTGGGTCTCTTCTCATTGGGCATGCTTGGAATTTTGAGTATAAACACCGATTAGAAAGCTTATCTTCCTCATCAACCGCCTTAAACTTGACCATAAATAGCCTTTCCTGAGACTAACTACTTTGCTGGTCACAACCATATATATGTCTAATTCTGATGACTGTTCTATTCCATTGATGGTAAATATAGAGTAGTGAATGAAAGAAGATTAATTAAATGAGTTGATGAGGGATGGAGGTTACACATGAACTCCCGCACTGCCATTATGCCCTTACTTTCTGAAAGGCTTCATAGGGCTTGGCTAGTCTACTTCTTATTTGAAGATGTGGCATCAGAGTCCTCATTCCTACCAATAGTGTGCGTGTGTGGGTCTATATTCTTCTAGTGATTAACGTGAGAAAAGCTTCTTCTAGATTGCTTGTAATGCCTTCTAGAATTAGATTCATGTCTTCCTCCAAGATTCACACACCAATCGATCTTAGGGTGTATCATTTTGAGGTAGAATAGGTTCCAAAGGGCTAGAAGTGAGTCTCTTTGGAGAACATAAGAGTGAGCAGGCAGTAGCAAACTTTTATCCAACTAAGGGTTTAGCAAGATCACTCGCTTCAAATGTGGGACATTTCCTAATTTGTTGGTTTATTTTTATTGTTAGAAAGAAGGTTGGGGTAGGCATGTAGATACAGTCCTTTTCAATTTACAGACAACTATGCTAAAATGGTGTAAGAAGGAATACAACAAAGAAACCTCATACCGTGTTAGAGAAAAGGGGAAGAAGGATTGAAAGATGTGAACTGAGAGCGAGCTTGACTTCTACATTTTGGTCATTGGAGAGGCTAACTTTCTATAGAATAGCTTCATCCTCATCTTCCATTTCCATTTTCTCTTCTTTTATTACATAACGTCACCCTTCTAGGATGCTTGTGCATAAATCAAAGGCCTTTGGCAATGCACTTATCATTTCTTTGCACACGTGAGCCTTTCCATCAGATATCCTTTCAAAGAGTTGAATTCGTTGCTTAGAGACACTAGTATGAACTCTGAGCTTCCTCATCAATTTTTTCATCTTTGGTGGGAATTTTTGTTGGCACCATATCCCCGGATTCAAGGCATTGAGTGGGCCAATCGAAGTCGTGATCTTCATATTCCTAATACTTGTAGAACAAGGTTCCCAATCCTGCACTCCTAAATAACAGTGGTACATAAAATGTCTTCAACTCTTCAACCTGATGAACTTCACGGAGAGTGATCTCTTTCAAGTGATGATGAGGGATTGGTGTTACCATAAACAAATCTTCTAATATTAATATGTTAGTCATTCTCCTTGTAGAGATTTGTTGAACTTTACTTTCTTATGTAGATTCAAATTCCTATTAAGAATTAGTGTAATCTACTATGTCCTTCCTTTATTGAAGGTTCATATATCCTCTTGGGATTGGCGAATATCATCATCTTCCTCTATATCACTTCCCAAATAAGGAATCTCTCAAAAATTTGGTAGGGGTGTTAGTTGTTTAGGGATATAACTAATAATAACATAACTAATAACTAATAATAATAACTAACTAATAAATAATAATAATAATAATAATAAACTAAAAACTAAAACTAAAACTAAAACCTAATAAAACTAATAAACTAATAACTAAGCTAATAAGAATAATAACTAATAATAAGATAAATAACTATTCAATAACTAATAAACCTAAATAATAAATAACTAACTAATAATACTAACTAATAAACTAATAAAATATAAAACTAAAACTAAACTTAAAATAATAAAAACTAATAATAACAATAAAATCTTAACTAAAACTAACAAATAAACTAAATAACTAACTAATAAATAAAAATTAGTAATAATAATAATAAACTAATAAAACTAAAAACAAAGGATAATTAATAATAAATAAAAATGACTAACTAATAATAATAATAATAATAGTAATAATAATAACTAATAACTAATGATTAATAACTAATAAAACTAAAATAATAGTTAATAACTAAAAATAATAAAACTAATTAACTAATAAAACTAACAAAAAACCACTAATAAAATTTAACTAAAATAACTAAATAAACTATTAACTAAATAACCAAAAATAACTAAATAAACTAATAAAAACTACATAATAAATAATACCTAATAAATAATAAAAAATAACTAACTAAACTAATTACTAATAAAAAACTAAACTAATAAAACTAATAAAACTAAAAAAATTAAAACTAATAATTAAATAAACTAATAATAACTACTAATAAATAACTAAAATAATAATAAACTAATAAAACTAAACTAAAGCTAAAATAATAACTAAAATAATAAGAAAATATTTAGTTTAGGTTTAGGTTTATTTTATTTAGTTTTATTTTTTTATTTTAGGTTTATTTTCTTTTAATTTAGGATCTAGTTTTCTTTTTATTTAATTTTAGGTTTATTTTTTGGTTTAGGTTTTTATTTAGTTTTTATTTTATTTTGTTTTATGTTTATTTTATTTTTATTTTATGTTTAGTTTTATTTTATTTAGGTTTTTTATTTTTAGGTTTATTTTATTTTATAGTTTAGTTTTGCTTTTTTTATTTTATTCTAGTTTAGTTTTTATTTTTTTATTTTATTTTATTTTTAGGTTTAGGTTTAACTTTTAGTTTAGGCTTTTTTATTTATTTTGTTATTTTATTTAAGTTTAGTTTTTTTTTTAAATTTATGTTTTGGTTTTATTTAGTTTAAGTTTAGGTTTTTAGGTTTTTAGGGTTTATGGATTAAGGTTTAGGGTTCATACTAGTAGGTTTAAGGGTTTATGGTTAAGGGTTAAGGGTTTAGGGTTTAGAGTTTAGGGTTTAGGAGTTAAGGTTTAGGGTTTTGAGTGTTTAGGGTTAGGGTTTTTATTTTTTTAAAATTAAAGGCAGGTTTATTTAGTTTATTTAGTTTACATTTTAGTTTTATTTTTGTTTTAGTTGAGGTTTTCATTTTAGGTTTAGGTTTTATTTATTTTATTTTTAGGTTTTATTTAGTTTTGGTTTGATTTTTATTTTTTTAGGGTTTAGGGATTAGGGTTTAGGGTTTATGGTTTAAGGTTAGTTTAGGGTTTAAGGTTTAGGGTTTAGTGTTTGGGGTGTAGGGTTTAGGGTTTAGGGTTATAGGTTTTAGGGTTTCAGGTTTAAGGTTTAGGCTTTTAAGGTTTAGGGTTTAGGGCTTTAGGGTTTAGGGTTTTAGAGTTTATAGTAGGGTTTAGGGTTCTAGGTTTAGGCTTTAGGTTTTGGGTTTAGGGTTAGTTTTAGGTTTTAAACCATCCGACTGCAGGGCTTACAACTGCTTGGAGTGGTAGCCAGCTAACACCTCCTACACTTTAAAACCATGTAGGAAAGTCATATAATTTTGCAAGATAGTTAGGTTATTATTATTTAGAGAGAGACTAAAGTCCTTAAACCCAGTCCCTAAAGAGACTAGAGAATGAATGGTATGAGTAATGACTTATTCTAATGAAAATATTTTCAAAATTTATTTGTATTTGACACTTCATTTTGATAAAGGCTTTGGGTTTTTCATATAACTAAATGCATGATGAAATGAATTATTGGCCAAATTCAAAGAGAAGAGGGTGAAGCTCCATTAGTAGGAGTTGCTCTCATAGGTCAAGTAGTTCCCATGCATTTAAGAATGGAGGCCCTCACTTTTGCAAGACTGGTAAAAGATGCATGCAAGATATTAGGCGTACAACCATACATCTAAGGGGTTGCTAAATCTTTTAATTATCTTAATTTAATGTTTAGGCTTTATTTAAGGTTATGAGTTATTTAGAAATTTAATTATGAGTTGTAATTGGGTAAAAGATTTATTTTTTTCTATGAGCCTAATCGGATCCAAGCCATACAACAAAACATCAATAAACTAAGAAACTAAGAAAAGGCATTTTCTAATGCATAAGCTAAACATAAAATCAAACAAGTTTATAACTAGCGCAAAAGAATAAAAGGTCGGTGCAGTCGGGTGTCACCGTACAACCCAAAAAGAAAAATGGGTAGTCGAGCTCTACCCTTATACAACCCAATACATAAAAGAATAATTTGCAAGGGGGTCTTCAAGTCTTCATGTCTGCATGTATCTTCCTACTTTGATTTAGTTTGCTCTACTTCAAAGGTATCACATGGCCTCCTAAGACAAAGCCTTCTAGCTAATGCTCATCCTTATCCCACCACAACACTAATCCTAATTCCTAATGCGAAGTTATATTAAAAATAGGAAAAGTAAATATAACTACACCTACAAAATAGAAGTTAGCTAACCATACATACAACTGAAGCAGTTATATTTATTATTTGGACTTACCACCCTACACATGGGTAATTAAGCCCACCTATCCTAACTTGGATTATGCTCAGGGGCTTAAGAAACCTGCAAAAGAGAGCATTTATATATACTTTTAAGCATCTCCTTAAACATAATCCCCTGCATAAAATATGATTAGGCAAATCACGGCCAACCATCCTATCTATAAAACCTGTACCATAATATCCAATCTAAAATAATACATCACAAAATAAAACATACATGACACCATGTACCATCCTAACATAAAGATAGAAGTGGTGACTTAGTCTAATATGTGTGTATTAAGGCTTGTGTGGTATGTAACTTGGCATTAAGGTTAAGATTTTCTAAGTGTGAAAGGATTCAATTTAAAGGGTGGTTTCATTTCAAGTGCTTTAATTGATTGGCAAGTTTTAATTTTTGTTTTCTTTGGTTTTATGTTTCCTACACTTAACAACTAAGTGTTATTAAGGGAAGACAGACAATTTTTCTCTTTCTTATCCTAAGCCACTTCCTCAAGCATGTTAATTTGATTTAGTTCTCTTTAGTGAGTAGCTTATTACACATTTTAAACTAATCTTAAGTTTAGGTTCGCTTTAAATGATCATATTCAACATGAAAGGCATCTTAGGATACTATAATATAAAATATATGAAGTTATTCCTTTTGATCACATGTAGCATGCATATGACTTAATTCTAAGTATAACTATACATGCAACATATTTCTTTTAGCACACTTTAAATGAAAGATGCATATGTGTATTTTGTAGAAAATGGGATTTTCACTCATTAGCTAAATGTACATACAAGTGTATAAAAGTTTTAAGCGAATACTTCGCCATAGTTAAACCAGGGGAGTAAGGTAAAGACCTCCTTAGCACTACTTAGAGGCTTGCATCTCTAAAATATCTAGATTAGATATACCCACTATTCTTGAATACACATGAATGTATAAATTACTACAAGAATGTAAAATCTTGCAAAAGTTATAGTTCTTTCAATTGAAAAGAAATTTTCATTCATTAGCTAAATGCACATACAAGTGAATAAAAGTTTTAAGCTGATACCTTTCCATTATTAAATTAAGGGTGTGAGGTGAAGACCTCCTTGGGGCAACTTAAAGCCTCACATCCTCGGAATGTCCATACTAGATATGCCCACTATTCTTGAATACACATGAATGTACAAATGACTACAAGAATGGAAAATCATGCAAAAAATTATAGTTATTTCAATTAAAAGGAGATTTTTTATTCATTAGCTAAATGCACATACAAGTGTATAAAATTTTAAGCGATACTTTTACCATTGTTAAACTAGGGAGTGTGGTAAAGACCTCCTTGGGGCTACTTAAAGCCTCACATCCTGGAATGTCCGACTTGATATACCCACTATTCTTTAATACACATGAAGCATACAAATGACTACAATAATGGAAAATCATGAAAAGTTGTGTTTCTTTTAATTGAATTATTTATATATGTGAGCTAAAATTCTATCTTAATTCTAACATAGAAATACATAGGAATGAATTCAAACAATTATTGTGTCTTTTTTAAATGGGTTATACACTTGTTAACATTCAAACTTTATGTAAATCTATATAGACTAAAGAAAGAGAACTCCATATCACATGTTCTAAGCCATAGACACATGCAAGCTAATAAATATTTCTAACTTCTATCACTCCAAATATTATAGTTGACTTATACACTTTTAAAAATAACTTTGATTTAACGGATAATAATACACATATTATAAAATTAATTCAACACATGCAAGCTTAACATAAAGAAAATTACATTTGATTTAATTAATTTTGAAAAGATGAATGTATGATTTCAAATGACATGCAACATTTAGCATGATTGAAAAGTAATAATAAGACATAAAACACATATTTCATTCAATCAAACTAATTCTAAGGACAATCATGTCAAATAAAACCACTTAAAATAAACCAAAGCTTTTTTTTGTATCATTTTGAAGTCATGTTTGATTTGTTTTAAGAATGTGAAGAGAAGTTTGCTGATCCTAACCCATTACCATGTTTTGCAATTTAATTTGTTTTAATGAAAAGGTAATTAGGAGAATTTTATGATTTAATTAAGTCATCTTTATGCTTTAAGTACATTAATTAACCCTTACCTATATTACCTTAACATAACTAATCAAATAATTATGTGCCAATATGACATGCATAAAAGAAAATTGCAATGATCCTAAGAAATAAAAGGGTCTAATGCAATTTTGTCATAATTAATGATTAATTAAATTAAGAGATTTAATTAAGTACACTTATGGTTTTCCCACACATGTGAGCTAACCATACTTTCCTTAAATGACTTTAGGCTATTAAACACCTAGAGACCTACCCCTCAATTAATTAATTAGGATCTAATGTATTTTAGATTTTAATTAGATTAATGAAATCATTAATCACCTAATTAAATTTAAGCGTTATTGCCACATGGGTTAACTATCCTCCAAATGAAGTAGACTTAGGGAAAATGTTAGGAAAGATATCCCAATTTAATCCCAAAGTCTCCTCACACATAGTGAAAATGAGCCCAATTAATAATTAATTTACTTTTCATGTGATTAATTAACCATAAATCAAGTTAAGAGAGTAATTAAGGCCTAATCGCTAATTCTCTTAATTAATTAACCAATAAATCCCTAGAAAATTAAGGAGGCATAGGTCATCCCCTAAATAATCTTAAAAGATTTTGGGTTAATTAATTAATTAATTAGGAGTAATTCAATTAATTTTTAATTAAATCAATTAAGTTCTAATTATTGTTTAAAATCAATTAAAGATATTTTAATAAATTTCTATAAAATACCTTCAAAATAAATATTTATTTGTATTTTTTATGATTTTTCTATGATTTAATATCATTTTCCAAAGTTTCATCTCATTTAAATGGTTTTCACCTAAACCATTCCTCACTTTCCTTTTTCAAATCAAACTCCAAATTCAATTTGATTTTCTCCAAATTCAAATCAACTCCATATGATTGAAATCCATGATTGAAATCTATGATTAAAACCCATGATCAAAATCCATCAAAATTCCTAAGTCCAAATTGCCTAAGTCCATAATTTCCTTAAGGACAACCAAAATCATGATCAAAACTAATTCAAATCTTTGAGATCTTCCATGATGAATTTATATTCCCATTTATATTCATATATAAATGAAATATAAATTCAAATCAATCAAATCAAAATTTAAAAAAATCAACTCATGATTAATTTAAGTCCTAAATTTTCCTTAAGGACTAACCAAAATCAATAAAATAAATTTTAGATTTTCATATTTATATTTATATTCTCATTTATATTCACATTTATAAATGAAATATAAATGCAAATATCAAATTCAAAATTCAAAGTCAATTCATGAACTTTAAGTACTCTTCATCAAACCCCAAACTTTCAAATTCATCAAATTCTCATTCTCATATATAAATGAAATATATCAATCATACCCAAAATTAAATTCCAAAACCTTGAAATTCCCTTAAATCCTTTAAATTTCCTTTAATAGATTTAACCAAAACATGATCAAACCTATTCAAACTCATGGATTTTCTCAAAACTTATTTGTATCCTCATTTATATTCTCATATATAAATGAAATATAATATAAATCAATCAAAAATCCAAAAATTAAATTCCAAATTTAAAATCCTTGAAATTCCTTAAATCCTTTAAATTCCTTTAATTGATTTAACCTAAATCATGATTAAACCACATAAAATCCTTTGAAATTTTCTCATGATCCATTTATATTCTCATTTATATTCTATATATAAATGAAATATAAATTAAAAAAAATCAAAACCAATTCCAAAATCAAACTCAAATAAACTCAAAATTCAATCTAAGCCATTCAAGACAAAAATCTTGAACTTAGCCAAATCACTTTCAAATCAAGCCAAACTATTGATTTTCTCTCATGGTTCAATCAACCCTACAATCATGAGCTCTATATAAATCCAAACTTCAATCAAACAATCAAAACCTAAATCAAAAATCAAACCCAAAACCCCTTTCATACTCTTCCTTTGAATATGAAATTTTCAAATGGATCAAAATCCATTTGACTTCAAACCACTTGTAAATAAATTTATATTTCAATCATAAGTCCATATACAAGATCAACCAACTTCAAATCAAGCTTTGACCAAGCCATTTTACCTACTTAGGCTCACTTGACCAAAGTGACAAAATAATGATCCAATGTTTGATCTAACCAAATTGGATTGAACCAAACTCATATATCCCTCTCATCATGATCAATAACCATTTGGGATGATTAATCAATCAAACCAAGTCAAACCCAAGATCCAAGACAACACTTAACCCAAATGAAACCTAACATAACCAAATTCTACCATAGGAGAAATTGATTGAAACCATTGATCTAAGTTCACTCATTATGTTTGAACTTGACCAAGTCAACCTTGAGCCTAACCTAACCCATTTGGTCAATGACCAAAGTTGACTCATTTTGACAAAGTCAAATGTGTCAAAACTTGACCAAGCCAAATTGATCCAAACCAATGGGTCAATTCCATTCCAAATCACTTGAGAACTTGACCAAAGCCTCAAACCAACTATCAACAGAATTGACCTTAGAGCCAACATGACCTAGTCATGTTGCTAAATTGTCTTTCAAATTGATTGGAAATAAAGATACCAATCCACTCCATATGAGTAACCAAACCAAAACCTACCCTTGACCTACCCCAAATAGGTCGAATGGGTCAAATTGGTCAGCTTGACCCATTTGACATAAATGAAGTCATGTGAGCCAAAATAAAATATATACCAAATTGAACCAAAACAAAGCAACCAAAACATTTCAATTGGTCAAATGAATCCCAACCTTGGTTTGACCCAATTTGACAAATTCAACTTGACCCAAGTTGACCCATTTTGACCTAAATGGGTCAGCATGAGCTAAGCCCTATCAAATGGATTCCAAATTCAATGAACTTGGCCAAATCTAGTTTCTCCATATACCCAACATGTCCAAATTAGAAAAATAGGAAATCCCACCTCTAGGCCATAGAACAAATTTTGGCCTAATCCATGGGTATTTTGGTCATACCCTCTCCACAATTACTGAGGCTTTCCTAAAAGCTCTGGGGACTTAGTGATGAGTGGTGTACACCCAATGGGTTTAGGTCAGCCCATTTGTTCCTAGACCAAACCCAACCACCTAGCTCAAAATTGCCAAACTCCCTCCTAAGCTCAAATTAAGGCACGAGGTTGTAATCCACTCCCATGGCCATGTGCACTCAAAATAAAAAAACTCTCCAATCTCATTAATTGGATCAAAATAGCATGGACATTGTGGTTGTCTCGACCCTTCAAGGGGAGATATACTCAATTAAATTTTGATTCACTCTCCATGATCATGAATCTAGCACCCATCTGAGTACTCTAAACTTTGAGAGATTTGAACTCCTATCTCTTAATTTTGCACAAAATAGGGGAGCTCAATCCAATAGCTAACTTTCTCCACACTTGATCTCAAATTTCTAGGGTTCATTTTAGGGGATGTCCTCTGCCTCCCCTAGTTTTCTTGAGATTTATTTGAGGGCTCAATTGGAGAAATTTCTATCTCATTCCTTACCCCTTTCATGTAATTACACATAATAGGGTATGATTAGTGGTTTACCCTATGATTAGGTTTGATTAGGTCAAATCCAGTAAGTAAGAAGTCTATGGAATAATTTTGGGGCATTCCCTAAGTATTCCCTAAACCCCTCTTCTCTTAATCGATGGTGAGGGAAAAGTGAAAGCCGCCACCATGCTGCTAGATGTGACATTTTAAAATGTGAATGTGAGTGATATGTAAAGTGTAGTAATGCCTATGCATCAGTAAGATTAGGGAATTAAATAAGGTTTAAATACCTTTAATTAATTACCTAAACTTCTAAAATTCATATCTCAACTAAAAAAATAAAGAAAATATGAAATAAATTGCATTAGAAAGATATTTGAACATAGAATATTCTAAAATTGATTTTGATTAATTTTGAATATCTCTTTTCTCTAAATTTGGGTTTTATTAGAAATCTTAATTTGCTAATTACTCCTTAATTAATCCACTAATTAATCTTAAACTTCTTGAGTGTATTTTGGGGGATGACTTCTGCCTCCCCTAATTTTCTTGGGATTTATTAGTTGCTCAATTGGGGAAATTGCTAATTCATTGCCTAATTACTCCCTTAATGTAATTAAGGTTAATTAATGGTTTAGTTAGTGGTTTAACTTTGTTTTAAGTTGATTAACCTTTCAATGAATATGAGGTTTAGGAAATAATTTTGTGGCATTTCCCCTAAGCTTATCCCTTAAACCCCTTTTCTTTCTTAATCCTCTCTTAATTAAGGGCTAATTCACTAATTACCCTCTTAATTAATTTCTTAAAATTATAAAACATTCTAGAACATAATTAATCTACTTTGGGTAGGTGCTTAGGTATTCAAGAGCCTAAGTTCAATTAAGCAAATCAAAGCTCAACACATATGTGTGAGGGGTGTTTTTTGAGGTGCATTACAAATTTAATTCTTATGAGGTTTTATGTCATCAATTATATGACTAACTATGCTAAGGTAGTATAGGTAAGGGGTAATTAACATGCTTAATTCATACCTTAACCGAATCAAAATATAAAATGAATCTAATCATCTAAAAATTGAATAAAATATCAAATATATGTGGGAATGGGTTAAAAATAGCAAACTCAATTCACATTTTCAAAATTCAATCAAATAAAAATCATATTAAATAAACTTTGATTTACTTCTATACTATGAGCTACTATTTCCTCACTATGCATATGCATGAAACCAGGGATGAAGTTAACCAAACACCTCTCCAGCCAAAAATTCAAAATCTGGCTACCACACCGTGAACTGTAACAACTACTTAGTTAGAAATAATAATCAATTAAAAGATAAAGGTGGTCATAGCCTCATAGTAGGCTAAAAAGTTGGTGAATAAGGGTCGCCCTTACCCAGATAAATACAACCAAGTGCCATACCCAAATGGTTAATCGGTGCTGAAATTCAATACTTTTAGTAGGCTTAGTAATCCAAAGCAACATCTGGCTCAATTTAAGGCTACTTGTGGTAACACAGGTGAGAATGATCCACTTCTTTTCCATCAATTCATTAGTAGTTTGACCTAAGCCACTTTCGAATGGTATGTAGAATTGCCAAATGATTCAGTTAAAATATTTGCTGAATTGGAGACCATATTTGTGAAAAGGTTCACCAATGCAATCGAGAAAATCACAATCGCTGACCTTGGCTTGTTGAAAAGAAGGAAAGACAAGTTAGTGAAGAAATTCATAAGTCATTGGCGCAACCTAAGTATGAAGTGCGAGCAACAATTGGAAGAAGAACATGCGATCTAATTGCTAATGGGTAATATGGAGGATAAAATGACACCATTTCAATGTATGGTGTCGACTGCAACATTCCAGGACTTGCTCGATAGGGTGGCTAAATTTGAAAAGTTGAATCTCCCTAAGTCTGAAGTCTATGCAAATAAAGCAAAGAGAAACAAACCTTTGTTAATTGGATCTATAATATTTAACTTCTCAAAAAACATTCAACAAGAATGAAAGGAAAACTAAGATTCATAAAGTTGACCTCAAAATAGTTAGGATGAGGATGACACATATAGACATTAATTTAGTAACATTTGCATTTGATTCATATCTTAGTTATTAAATCAAAATAACTACATCTTGCATAAACAACAACCAAACCCGAATATCATTAATAACTTCAAGCAAGTAAATTGACGAAAACTTCTAACATTAACTATGAACAATGCATATAAAATGGAAAATTAAGGATTGGAAAAATAGTATTTCTAGATTTATATCGTGGATATGATAATATTATCGAAAACTTTTCTAAATTATTGAATCAAACTATGTAGTTTCCTTTAGTTAGAATATAATGAATGACTAATTTGCTGTTGATGATGATAAATATCCATTTGAAGAAACCATATATTGATGTATTGCTACTTATAAATTAGAAGGAAGATTGCAATTTTCATTTCTTTTACGTAAATGTCAAAAAAAAAGTTTATCTTACAGGTTTTCATTTTTTACTTTTGAAAAGTTTTCACCTATCGATGTAGTAAAATTAAGCATATATTTAGATTGTGCTAAGGGCCAAGTTCACTAAGATTGAATGTGAAACTCAAGTTTTTTTAAAATCAAGAAAGCTTTAAGAACTTTTGGGTTGCATTGAAATAAAATATTGCAACTTTATCAGTATAAGGAAATCCCTAACGTTAAAAGCTAAGTATTGAAAGAAGCATTTACAAGAACACTCTTCACCAAACCCGTAATTTTACAAAACTAATGAAAAAAAATTAGTGTCGGGAGAATTTTTCATGAGCCCCTCATATAGTGGTGTATCATTTATGTATTAGCTTATTAGGTTGTACTATTAGTTATTACATACTACCATTTACAAAACCACTATTTTCTCAAATCTATGGGCTCAAAATTCATCACCTCTCATGAAAAGAGTGTTTAAAAGTTTTGGCATAATTTTCAAGGCGATGGAATAGTAGAGACACCTAGAGATTTCATCCTCATTTGGTGAGGACTTTAGATCTAGTTCTGTTCCTATAGCAAGTATAGTTAATTACCCCTCTAGTAAGAAGTGAGAGAGAACTTTTATTAAGGCTAGTCATTAGATCACAATGCATATAGAAGTGCAAAAGTTTCAAAATTTAAGATATGAAATTCATCATTATAGCTTAAACCGATGGTTGGGGAATGATGATGTCTAGATCCCATGGTTTCATCATCTCGTAGTCACGATCCCTAATCTACTTAGGGAGGTAGTTGACCCAACCGACGAAGGATCCTCATCAGTAACACATGGGTTACGTCATCCAAGAAATCCTTGTAGACCTAGGGTGGTGTTTATCTAAGGAGATAATCTTAAGTCTACCTTAGTTGACAGAGGGTTGTTTTCCCTATCAAGTATACCCTATGATTCACAACTCAAAGAGCAGAGCCATTGGGGCATCTATTGGGATCATAATATAATAGAGTCGACCGCCAAACTACTATCGAGGACTCATAACCGCTATCTATGGAGCCTATTGGCCAAGCCACACAGTCAGAGGACACATACCACAACCTTACTAGCAAGTGATTGATTGAGAGTGAACATAGTAGAACACTTGATTTGACATTGGCTCCTTTGTGCGCTATAATTTTCTTAATTTGTCACCCCCGATAAACAGTTGCAGAAGATGGATAGATTGAGTTTTGATTTAAGTTTTTGAATGATTGAGTTTCATTTAGTTTTTATTATTTAAAAATTGATTGATTAGAATATGTTTAAGAGTTTTAGATCGTCAACTCGCTTTGGCTACTAGAGGATTAGATCTATCACTGATTTTGATCAATTTTTTAGACATTTCAATGATTTTGAAACACTTATTATAGGTTTTCAGGTTTTGTTAACCCAGACCCAGTCCTAAGACTAAACTGGGAAGAAACTTTAGATTGATATTTGATTTAAGTTAAAAAATTGATTAGAAGAATTAATTAATTTGAATATATTTAAGAGCTTTAGATCCTGTCAACTCTGTTGGTCGCTAATAGAGGATTAGATCTACTATCTCCTCATAGAATCAATTTTTTAGAAGGAAAAATTTGGAATTTGAAATTTCATTCATGGGTTTTAATCATGGATTTCAATCATGTGGCATTGGTTTGAGTTTGGAGAAAATCAAATAAGATTGATTTGGAGTTTGACTTGAAGGAAGGAAGGTGGGGAGTGGTTCAAGCTAAATGTAGAAAATTTTCTAACACCCTTAAGGCATGACCTATTCCTATGGCCAACTCTTCTAAGTCTAGACTAGGTTGAGTGTCCACCTAATCACTAGATGTGTCTTAAAACTAAGGAACTCTTAAAGTCTAAGAGAAGTACCGTGTGAGAGCTCATCCTAAAAATGAGGTCAATATGCTTCAACCCATCTTGACATATTTTTAGTGGATAAGATGGCGCTCCAACCATCAAGAATGGGATGGGATGGTAGTGGTCTGCCAGCTCATTCTAATCTTGGACATTGTACATTGGAATCCTGAACACCACCATGAATGCTACCACGCATGCGCCTGCATTGCACTAAGACACCACCATGTTGTGCTAGAAGCCAACGTGTCGCCTTATTTATCCTCATCAAGCCATAACCTTGATGTTTAGCTTCCCAACTGCTATAGACGGTTCCATTTTCCCTAGATCGATGAAGAAGGGAGAAGTGAGAATCTTTCAAAGAACAAGTGAAGTGTTATCGAGAGGGACAAAACAAAATTTCCCTAAAAAAAGAGATTGGGGTTCCCAATGCTTCTCCACATCCAATGAGATGCACCAACCTTGATGTTTTACTCTTAACCCCATGATGGTTCCAAGATGGAGCCTAACCTGAGTCTCTATTAAGAATAATGATTTCATGGATAGTTGCATTCAACTTCATGATGGAGGACATAACTTATGATCATCGACTTTGATCATGCCTCTGGCATTTGATTAAGAGATGAGATAGACATTCATGTGAGAGAGAATCATGCCATGTTACTTTGGAAAGAATCTTTAAATGATTTGAGAATTATCATTCAACTCATGAAATCTTTCTATTATTGACATGTATAAAAAAAGCTATGGAAATATGAATTCCTAATTGAGATACTAGAAAGATTGGAGGATACTAATAAAATACTAACAAGTGGAGAAACACATTTATTGTAAGAGCTAAGCTCACCATTGTGGATTCTTAAGTTTAGGTATTTTAGTTTAGGTATTTTATTTCTATTTATTTTTTTGGTTTATGTTTTTGGTTTAGGTTTAGGTAAAAATGGTTTGAAATGAAGAAAAAGAGTTCCATTTTTTCTCATCCATTCTTTTTATTTTCCTTTGGAATACGGTAAATACAAGAAAATAACCATAGATTACTCTAGTAATCATGCCACTCTCACTAAAGTCCATATCTATGCAAATAAGATATTCTATAGAATTTGTGTTTCATTGCAACCGACAAGAGAATGCTCTTCTGAAATCATAGACTATGTATGTCATGCATATATTGGGATTGTAGTTCAATCGATCGAACCGCCTGTCAAGGTGGAAGCTTTGAGCCCTGTTAGTCCGATCTGATGAATTAATCAACTCATCTCTCCCTTTTATTGTGTTATTCTGGGTAGTGTATTGGGTAGATAGTATTTCTTTTATCATATCATGGATATTGCCTAAAAGAAGGCCCAAAACTGCCCTCATCTATGAAAGTTTCAAAAAGAATCCCTATGACTAACTTAAGAATCCGCAATGACTATGCAGGCTTAGCTCTTACAATAAGGTGTTCGCCACTTATTGGTATTTTATTAATATCCTCCTCAAATCTTTCTAGTATTACTCAATTAGAATTCATATTCCACCATAGCTTTTTTATACATGTCAATAATAAAAGATTTCATGAGTTGAATGATAATTCTCAAATCATTTAAAGATTCTTTCCAAAGTAACATGGCATGATTCTCTCACATGAATGTCTATCTCATCTCCTAATCAAATGCCCAGTGGCATGATCAAAGTTGATGATCGTAAGTTATGTCCTCCATCATGAGGTCGAATGAAACTATCCATGGAATCATTATTCAAAATTGAGACTCTGGTTAAGCTCCATCTTGGAACCATCATGGGGTTAAGAGTAAAGCATCCAAGGTTGGTGCATCTCATTAGGTGGAAAAGCATTGGGAACCCCAATCTCTTTTAGGGAATTTTCATTGTCCCCTCTCCCTAGCGCTTCACTTTTGGTTCTTGAAAGATTCAATGACTTCTCCCTTCTTCATGGATCTTGGGAAAATGGAACCGCAGGCTTGGGAAGCTAGACATCAAGGTTATGGCTTGATGAGGATAACTAAGATGACAAGCTGAAGTTGGCTGCTAGCACAATAGGGTGGTGTCTTAGTGCAACGTGCACGCTGGTACATTCATGGTGGTGTTCCGGATTCCAATGTACAATGTCCAAGATCAATGAGCTTGTCTGACACTACTGTCCCATTCTTCGAGTCGAGCAAACCATCTTATCCACTAAAAATGCCAAGTCGGGTTGAAGCATATTGACCTCATTTTAGGATGAGCTCTCAACCCCTCCATCTTAGACATAGTACTTCTTAGACTTTAAGAGTTCCTTAGTCTTAAGACACATTTAGTGATTAGGTGGACACTCAACTTAGTCCTAGAGACTTAGAAGAGTTGGCCATAGGAATAGGTCATGCCTTAAGGGTGTTAGGAAAATTTTCCTACCCTTAGCTTGAACCACTCCCCACCTTCCTTCCTTCAAGTCAAACTCCAAATCAATCTTATTTGATTTTCTCCAAACTCAAATCAATGCCACATGATTGAAATCCGTGATTGGAACCCATGAATGAAATTTCAAATTCCAAATTTTCTAAGTCCTTAATCCTCTCTTAAGGACTTAGCCAAAATCATCTTCAAATCAAATCAAATCCATGAAATTTTCATAACTCTTTTACATTCTCACTTATATTCACATATATAAATAAAATGTAAATTCAAATCAATCAAATCAATCAAATCAAAATCCAAATTCAAATTCTAATTCAAAATCTTTTATGTCTTTAATTTCCACCTTAAAGACTTAACGCCAAATCATGGTCAAATCAATCAAACTCATTAGATTTTCTTACAACCCATTTATATTCTCATTTATATTTACATATATAAATGAATATAAATTCAAATCAATCAAATCAAATCCAAATTCAAATTAATTCAAAATCTTTTCTAAGTCTTTAATTTCCACCAAAAGGACTTAGCCAAAATCATCTTCAAATCAAATCAAATCATTGAAATTTTCTTACAACCAATTTATATTCTCATTTATATTCACATTTATAAATGAAATATAAATTCAAATCAATCAAATCAAATCCAAATTCAAATTAAAAATTTAAAATCTTTCTAAGTCTTTAATTTCCACCTTAAAGACTTAACCTAAATCATGTTCAAATCAATTCAAACTCATGAGATTTTCTTACAACCCATTTATATTCTTATTTATATTCACATTTATAAATAAAATATAAATTAAATCAATCAAATCAAATCCAAATTCAAATTCCAAATTTAAAATCCTTCTAAGTTTAATCCTCTTAAGGACTTAGCTAAATCATCTTCAAATCAATTCAAACTCATGAGATTTTCTCATAACTCATTTATATTCTCATTTATATTCACATATATAAAATATAAATATAAATCAATCAAACTAAATCAAAATTTAATTCCAAAACTCAAAATTCTTAATTTCTCTTAAGGACTTAGCCAAATCATCTTCAAATCAATTCAAACTCATGAAATTTTCTCATAACTCATTTATATTCATTTATATTCACATGTAAATGAAATGTAAATATAAATCAATCAAACTAAATCCATTATTCAATTCTAAAACTCCAAAATTTCTTAAGTCCTTTAAATTTTCTTAAGGACTTAGCCAAAATCATACCTAAATCAAATAAAATTCATGAAATTTTCTCATAACTTATTTATATTTTCATTTATATTCACATATATAAATGAAATATAAATTAAAATCAATCAAACTAAACTCAAAACTTAAATCCAAAATTCCAAATCTTTCCTAAATCTTTAATTTCAAGGACTTAGCCTTGATCATGATCAAATCACTTCAAATCTTTGATTTTATATATAATTCATATATTGAAACATTTCAAAATCAAATATAAATCAAACTCAAATTTTCAAATTTCAAAATTCAAATCTATTTTATTTTTACCCTTTAAATTTTGATTCCCATGATTCAATTCAACAATCATGAATCAAATATTATAAACTTCAATACTTAACAAAATTAATAAAATCAAAAATTTCATTTTAAATTTTAATTCAAATGAATCATTTAGATTTCAAAACTTATATATAAAAGTCATATAAAGATTGAAATTCTAATCTAACAAAATTTTTGAATCAAACTCACCTATGCCTCATCATGATCAACAATCATCATGAGATGATCAATCAATCAAATTGGTCAAACCAAGTCAAACCTAAGGGTTGATCAAGTCACTTAGCCAAAAATGAAACCAGCTCGACGGTTTGGTTTTCTCAAGTGAGTTCATATGACAGGCAGCTTTTCATCCCTAGGGTGGCAGATTGATGACAGTTGCTCACCCTTTTGAGACTCATTTGTATGCCACATGATGTGGGGCACTTAGAGATTTGGCATGGGTTCTAGATTTTGAATGGTTCCACCGATAGTCGCAGGGGTTGGGTATGTTAGGTTGACTTGGTTACATATATGCCTCTCCCACCATAACCAAGAGGTATGAGTGGCAAGTGAGGGAGTTTGGGCTTCCTTGAACACAAAGGTCCCATAGGAGCTCTGAGGTATGGACCGATAGTGCTTTTTACTTTGATGCCATAGCTATAGCTTTTCTATTTTAGCACCTTTAGCTTATGACCGACTTGTTGCTTTGACATTCGGTAACCCACCTTGAGGAGATGCTGAGAGGAGCCACGGTATGCTTCCCATCGAGAGGTTACTTTTCTTGCCGCATCTCTAGAAGCAATGAGTGTTATGGTCAAGAGGTGCTAAAGCATGATTAGCACTGACTTGTTGCTTTTGACTTTGATGCGAGAGCACTCATTGCTTCCCATCAAGAGGTGCCTTCTTTATTAGGTTGTCATATCGGGCATGAGGAGCCATGGTATGCTTCTTTGGATTGGAGTGCTAATCTGTCATACCATCAACTTCTCACACCTAGAGGGAGAAGAGCCACAACTTCCGCTTTGGTGGGGAGTACCCCTCTTCCAGTTCTTTTGGGCCCTTCCATGGTGCATTTCCTTGCTCTGTGAGTCCAGACTTGGGTACCTCACCTCACATATCATTCTTTCTCCAGTGGTGAGTCCCATCTACTAGCTAAGAGAGACATCAGAGTTGGAGGTATGCGATGGTGGAAGATGCTAGGGCTCAGTTGTACCAGCTTATTGAGTCGATATAAGTTGTCGTCTATTCGTCCTTCAACTTGTTGATGACAAAACCTCTAGTTCGACCATGGGCCTTAAGTGAACTATGGATGACCGAGAATGACCCCAAAAACTATGTGTTTTGTATATCTATTCTGAAAGATTTTTTTTCACTATTATAGAGAAAGCTAATGGATACTTCTATGGTATTGATCTGAGATAGATAGGTGTAGTGTCTTGAGTGCGTGACATCTACTCATTGTTCTTGCTATGCACCTTTACTCTGCTCTAGCAATGAATCGTGCTGCACACCGCTGAACTTTTAACAGAGAACTCAAAAGCATGGTTACAATACACACCTAAAGCAAGTAATGTGGTCTTGATATCTGCCCGTCATTGATAGCATCCGTTGCTTCCATCCCTTGAGCTTAGCAACAACTTTCTCAACTGGTTGAAACTGCTCGTTGTTAAGAGGAAGACCAAAATATTAAAATGAGAATGCCGCCACATCCATTCCCAGAAGACTAGCAATGTTCTCATTTTTTCCTCCTTTGGAGAAGTATAAATTGCTCTTGTTCTAGTTTGTTGCAAGCCCTATCCTTTCTTCGATGGAAATTGGAGTTTCAACTCACCAGTCCTTTTCCTCCTCGCACGCTAACTTTTGAATACACTAGTAGTTCTCTTCCCCAAACAAAGACTTTCTTGTCTTACCTGGCTGACTTCCAAGAAAAGAGAGATTTCTTCAAAGAAAGCTTGTTCCTAGACATACTAAATCAACAAAAATAGAGGAATTCATTCCAAAACTAGAGAGGATTCCACCAATGAGAAAAGCTGGAGCAATTATATTGACTGCACCAACCGAATAGAAATCTGAATGACATAACTCTGCAATAATCATTCCTGCCTGCCTCACCAACAAGGGCGCTTGAGCAATGCTAACCATTGAGAAATGTCGAGATTGTGACCTTCAGGAAAAGCACATCATAGTTATTCTCACCGAGGCCAATGGGAAATAGAAAGACTCCCTCATTGAAAGAGAGAGTTTAAGAAAACTCTTTTTCTTTTAGAGCTAACAACATCTAGGAGAAAATGCTCTTACCTGACTTACCTTTCTTCGTGTTGTGAAGCTAATGACAATTTTATTATTTTGCTTGCTCTTTCATTTCAGTTTCACTCACTTTTTCTTTGATGAGGAGATCCCATAAATAAACAAGCAACCTACTTGAGCTAGACATTTTTTATTGATAAATCAAGCCATGATCGATTAGAAAGGTGAAACCCTCTTCATTTCCCTTTTTACACCCAAAAGTATAGGTACCCCTAAAAGGTATAATCAGTCAAGAGGTACCTTTCACTCAGTTTTCATTTCTCTTTTTTTATAGTAGAATCAAGAATTCACTTTGACTAATAATCCCACAATGCATACTGAAAAGGAGGGTAAGGGTACCTACTCTCAGAAGACATAAATGAAGAATACCTAGAAGCGGACATGGGAGGAGAGGCAAAGCTACTAGTTGGATAAAAAAGCCTATTCCCGTCTCTTTGAAACGAGCCTAGCTTCCCGATAAAGGAATCAGCTAGCTTACCTTAATCTTCCGTTGGTAGATGCATCTTCCACCTGGTTGAAGGGAGGATTTTACCTCCTATAGTATAGTGAACTTCCTTGCTACGCACCTTTACTTGCCGAGAAAATATAGACCCAACAAGTCACTCCTGAATGGTACCACTATATCCTTTAGCATTTACAACTGCACTCAAAAAGCAATTCAATTCCATTTGGTTTTCTTCAAAAATATATTTTCATCCTTCCTTCTATTGAACCTAAAGAGAGGATTCTCATCATGGATAAGGATTTCACCGCCTGATTTCCCAGGGGTTCTTAGCATGGAAATAGTAGATTTGATCATCCCCTCATTGAACAAAGAAATGAGGGTAATCTTACCTAACTCTTGTCTAGATTGCCTCTAGGTCGAATAGACCGACTTAGTGCCTCTACCCCTCCTTTTCCCTTGTAGCATGCTTTTCACTTTTGATCTTGGTCAGCTCTACCAAAGTCTATTGTTCGTGCATGGCTCCCTCTCTCCAAATCGAGCCTCTCATCTCCTGACTATGGTCATTTTTTTGGACTAGATAAGTTTCAGGAAAGATGAATTATGTGGTCCAGGTCAAGTGGAAGGTTCCGAAGTTGGTTCAAATTAAATAAGGATGGGTCCAACATAGACAATCTAGGGCAAGCTAGTGTAGGGAGGGATGATAGAGGTCTTCAAATAGGGCAAATATAAGGGGAAAGCCTGAAGTCTATGGCTAAGTTCTTGGCTATCAAGGATGGCACTTGGTATTCAACATTTGAGGTTGAGATTGAGGCAGAGGCTATAATAACAATAACAAATTTTGATATCAAGATTAAGAAACTTCTTTTGCCTTTTGTAAATGACTGCAGCTTGATATCCATAAGCTTAACCTCTTTCCATGTACTAGTGGAAAAGGTGAATAACTTCTAAAATGCCTTGGCCTCGATGGGGACACATTTTATTCAAGATTC